>KN483111.1:182302-200847 GCA_000787095.1 Periophthalmodon schlosseri | reverse complement strand
TTCAGATTCTGGTCAGGAACTACATGAGTGATGGGAGTAAAGGAGAAAACAGACACATCAATGACAGGTGAAGATGTGATCCATAAATCGATGTACACAGATAAACATGAACATCCGCAATGAGTGTTAGTGAGACAAGTCTAGTAGAAAGTCAGTTATTTCTGAGCACAGAGGGACATATTTGCCAATTCCAAAATGAAAGTTTGCCAAATGACCATCTACATGTTTATCACTACTATCGCTGCACTTCTCAGTGGGAAAATCTGGAAATGCTGGAAATGTTTTTTTTTTTTGTTTTTTTTTACATCAGTTGACTATTAAATGTTGTGATTACTGCTTAACTTAGTACAGGTTAAACCTTCCACGTCTTGTCATCTCTGCAGTGGCATAATCCCAAACAGTGTAACCCTGAGATCTATTTTTCATCCATGCTGCTTTGTTCTAAGCAGGGGTTCCCTCCGCTCTCTTCAGTAAATCAAATATTTAGAAAAAAGACAAATGAGAGGAGGGGATTCTCTATTCTTAGTTGTTCCTCAGCTGCAGTTCAGACGATGCTGCGGAACAGCAGTCAACCAAAGTGTGAGAGAACACTCTGTCTGTATCAATAATATATGGAATAACAATGGAGACATGACTTTTGCCCAGCCAACTGGTTTGGAAACATGTAAAACAAATGTGCACTGTGCTACTTCTTAAAGGGCCACTATGTAACTTTTCTGCTTGAGGGCACGCTACCAGCCAGTCTCCAGGTTATTGCTTTACCTGGAATGTTACACAGTATGGCATGAAATATATCTATCTCCAAAGAGACAGGCAACAGATGCTACCAGGCCAATTTACAGGTCATATCTGTGAAGAGGTGAGCCTCGAGCAATAAAAAACACCTTTAATTGAAAAGATATATATATATATATATATACACACACACACACACACACACACACCATACAGTCTGACATTCCAGGCAAAGAAGTAATTCCCACCGGAAAAGTGACATAGTGCACTTTTAAGTCTCCCTCCTATAAATAATTATTAAACTGGGAAATATTTAGTGCTGGATAAGGGCACGAGGCAGAAAGGTCTGTTACTGCCATGTGGTTGCGTGTTCACCATTGTGGGATTGAGCTGAAACTAATGATTCCAGCTAAGAGCCAAACCAATTCCCCCACACCAGAATATTCTGGGAACTATGACAGAACTATAAAACAAAGAATGTCAACTTTTTCAAACAAATCCGTAAGACTGTCAAATTGTTGTACATTTACTCCCAAAGTGCTTTTCATGGTAGAATACTGTCCACAATGTCTAAGGAGCACCACCTACTCAATGTTAGACCACAGCACTTTTTATTACTGAGGTGTTTCCTATGGGATTCCCGTCCGCCCATACTTCTTATGCAACTTTCTGCATGGGGTCACCGATCCTCCCCCTCCGACCACATGACCATTTTCTGCTGATTATTACGCTCGCCTAAGACTTCGGGGTCCAAAGCTGACAGTGAAAATCCCACAAATCTGCTGCTGAAGTGGACAAGAACGCATTCGATTGGGGCAGAGGGGGACGTACGTGGCAAGGCAAAGAAATCCAAAAAGGTAAAGTCATAAAAAATAAAGTGTAAGTTGGTGATGGAAGCATTGCCCGGGCCAGTGATGCATGCAAGGTCAGTCAGCAGCTTGTTCATCTGTTCAAACATGTGACTGGGGCCCCTAATCCATCACTGTCGACTTCACAAAGGTTTAAAGTCAGTTCGGGGAATATGGAGTACCGCAAAGATGTGAGGGTTATTTTTTCAGAGTAGTATTGTGAAATAACATTAAAAATTCTGGATTGAGTGGGTTTACCTGCCTCCATCACTGAGGGGGGTGATTTTTATGAATGAAGGCACTGCACAAAGCAATTTCTCTTCAGTGTCAGTCAATGCTTGGCTATGGGAGGCGGGGGACGTTATGTGGCATTATTTATAAGACAGTTGGAAATCCTTCTTCACTTTCTCCTCAGGTTCACGCCTCACCATGACAGGCAAATGAAAGGCCCACTGCTCTCTTTAGTCACTAGATGCCAGTCAAAGTAATGCATTCATTTTTCATGTCACTCCGTTTTTGTCACTTATTTTTGGATTTTGCCACTTTGTTTTGCACCTAACTATTCGACAGAACACTATTAATCATTGAAAGTTAACTGTAGAGGCATTTCAAAGAGCAAGCTCCCAGAGAGGCCAATGAAAGGCACATTATGTTGAAGTCCTGATGAAATAATTCAACCCTAATTAATTCTACTCACCATTCTCCAAAGTGAAAGCCAGTCAAAAGTAATGTGCCAAATCTATTTCAACATTTCAAACATGTGGCGTTCAGTCTCATAACCATTTACCCTTCAATTCCTTACTTAACTTTGCGCCGCTATTCTTGAGTCGATTAGTCATCACAGGTGAGTGAGTTCAGACATTTCAGAATAAAAGCTTCCAGCCTGAGCAAACACCCCTAATATGATATATATGACAGGCACAGCATTCTACATTGACTGAAAAAAGTGCCAATTTTCTTTCAACATTTCAAACTCTTCAGAACAATTTTACAGGATTATTTCTTACCTAACAATTCACCAGCTATTCTTGACTCAAATTAATCACTGTAAGTGGGGTTCATACTTTTCAGAATAAAAGCTCCCAGTCTGTGTAATGAAAGCCTAATTGTGTCATTATGTTGAAGTCTGCATAGTTGTAGTCTGCAGCCAATTTAACAAGAACCTCGTCGCTTCTTTATGCGTTTTGCCATGACACACGGTTGAGGACGTTAAAACAAGGACAACAAGCTCCTAAATGCTTTGTTAGTCTTTGAATGGATTAATCTCCTGCATTTTAGCGTATGGCAGCTGATGTAGTGGCAATGAATGAGAATCTTTGTGAATATACATGGACATTATAAAGCTGCTTTACTCAATGGGGAGTGTGGCATTTAGGACAAGATGGGAGCACCTGCAGCTTTTCAGCATCTCCCATTGACTGAAATTGGACAGCAATATGGTGCGGAGGCAACGCCAAGAGTCTGTGAAAGCACCACAACCACTAAGCAGGCAGTGAGTAGTGCAAATTCACTGTAGAAATGTGCTCTCAGCAGCTGATAACGCTCGTGTCAGAGGGCTGGCTGGAAATGGTTTGTGAGCTAGCTGACATGCTATGGCTTGCAGTAAGGGTGTTCCATAAATTAGGTTTAGATATGGTGAAGAGAATGTTTATGATTATACATTTTCCAGGACTATAGCCCAGGCATGGGATAGCACAGTGTATCTCAAACTGCGGTCCGTGTACTTCTGGCAGGGACTTCCGTATTTCTTTTATTATACACAAATAATTTTAGTAGTTTTTGTCCTCCTTTGGGTTAATCATTATTTAGAATGATCTTATCCATGGTTCAGTCTCATTTTAGGCCTGATAAAGCCTGGGTTTAGACCTGGTCATTGGGGATAGGATGAGACACAATTTAATCAAGATGAGACGAGACACAAGACTGACACAAGGCAACATTTTGACATAACTTGTATTAAATAAAAAGTGCAATCCAGTTTACAATTGTTGTTGAACAATTTTTTATTCATTTAATGTAATATTTTT
The DNA here is from genome assembly GCA_000787095.1 of Periophthalmodon schlosseri. Taxonomy (NCBI): domain Eukaryota; kingdom Metazoa; phylum Chordata; class Actinopteri; order Gobiiformes; family Gobiidae; genus Periophthalmodon; species Periophthalmodon schlosseri. The sequence goes on along the minus strand of KN483111.1, from coordinate 197,237 downwards.
GTTGTCATTATAGCACTGCGTTTTGGAACTTCAGCTTCTCTAGGAGGTTTAGCTCACTAGTGCTTAACCCTTTTTTGTCCAATCCAAATGTAAACATGGGAAAAAAATCTCACAAGATCATTTTCCTCATGGGTGCACAATCTTGTCGCACTTTGTCTCACGAGATCTTGTGGCACGAGATCTTGTCCCATTCCTACTGGTCATATGTATCTTAAGTGCTGGGTATGGTCCTTCATTAAGGTTCATGGTCCATAGTGCTCATTTTCTGATCTGGACGGCCTCTCTGGTCTAACTGTTACTTTCAGTATGTGGCCACACTGACATTTTTCCAGTCTTTAATGTAGCTTTCTCTCTGGCAGTGTTGGTTATGGTTGATTTCAGGTCTTCCTGTTCTACTAGTTATTTTTATTCTTCTTGTTTGTAAGTTGAATGTTTCCTTTTCATATTCTTTCAGATGTTCCTATTGGGAGTTCTAAACGTTTTGCAAGTCTGTCTTACCTTATTATTTGTAGGGCTCTGGAAAGTAACTGTAAAAAATGGTATGATGTAATGTTATACGTTAATAAACTTTGTACACCTTATCTAACACTCATACATTCAGAGTTCATTGTTTCATACAAGCTGTTACTTTGAGATAAATTGCTGTTTCAGTCTCATTCATCTTCAAATATGTGATAAGACTGTTTGTTCTGTAATAGTGTATCTACCGAAAGCTCTGTGACAACAAAGGCAGGATTGGATTGTGCTGTATCACTGTGGATAAAGCCTGAACCAATTACATGATTAGCTAGGATTATGTGATGTTTACCAAGCATATATTGTGTTTTACATTGTTTACTGCTGTTTTCAGGTAAGAGTAGGATTGCCTGGCTGCAGCAGAGGAGCCTCCCACACAGCGTGACTGTAGCACAGGGCTTGGGTTGTCACTGGTGGGCTACAATTCTCTGCAGTGTCTACAAACAGGCACAGATGTTCAAATAGCGCCGCACGCTCAGAGCAAAACAAAGCAACGCCGTCCCAGCCTTCAACACATACTTAGCCCCGTGCTCCACATGACAACCCCCCGAGCTTCTGTAGACCTCACCACCCCCACTGCAGGTGCACCGCGACTCACAGCGCTCAGCCCCTCTGGCCTATACAGGCAGATAGGCCCCTCAAAATGTAAAACAGAAAGCACTAAGAAGCAAGGGAAATTAGCATTATGGAAGTAAACAACAACACATTGAGAGCTTGAAGTTTGTAGGGGTAAATTCTCTTCACACTGAGCCACAAAAACCTTAGGCTATATCTCACAATAGTGAAGAACCCACCAAAAACCAGCCAGTTTTATCAATGATACAGAATACACTGAAAACACTGTTTAACTTTAGTCTAAGCAGTTATCTCAATCCACACTGTAAATAATCATTTCTCTATTACTAACAATCTATCTTAATTGTTGTTAAAATTAAAAATGTAATTATATGAATAAAACAATTCTGACTCAGCATTTAGTGTCATGTTGCAGACTAGTGTTTCATCATGTGCTGCTAAATTGGCGTTGAACAATGTGATATTTCAACACCGCCGGCATGTATTCAGACTCTGCTAGCATGTGTGTGTATGTGTTAGCATGTGCGTGTATGTGTTAGCATGTGTGTGTATGTGTTAGCATGTGCGTGTATGTGTTAGCATGTGTGCGTTAGCGGACCCACAGGCGGAGGTCAGACTCATTCCTCTTTCAGAGTGGGCTGCTGTCCCTCCAGGAAGCTCCACACAGATGGGTTTGCTACGAGCCGCCAGCACAGTAGGGCAACAGCTGAAGGTCAGGAGGGGGGCATGTGCCAGTTTTAAGTAAATGTATGTAAACAGGACACAGTGTATTACCATGCAACAATAGAAAAAGCCTTAAGCTCTTTTCAGTCGTACTCTTTCCTTTACCGTGGGCTACTTGGTACTGAGATAAAGGTCAGTAAAATCAAAACTCATAGCTGTGGTCAAAAACTTACTGTGGCATTTTTCAGCCTGGCATTTTGCTACAATGTGATGTAATCAAGTGACATAATAGTCTCTTGAGGAGGGTGAAAACTAAACTAAAAGTCTCACCATAGTACAGACGAAAGACAAGAGAAGGTAATGCTGCGACTAAAAGGTAGAACAAATATCTAGCCATAGCCTCAGAAACAGAACTGACTATCTGGCCAATCAGGTGGCCTGATTTCTGAGACAGGCAATCTGCCCAGTAACAGTACTTAGGGGTGGGTCTTGAGGACTCAGCTTTTGTTTTTAATACAAGTTTACAAAAACATCACTTAAAAATATCTATTTATGAAATTGCAAATAAGTGATTAAACACAGAAAGTAAAAAAAATGCATAAACACGAAACCTTATTCATTTTGCAAGCAGCATAAAGATTGGTTTTATGCAAATGCCATTAATGCTGTTCCCAAGAGGCCCTTTTTTCCCGGTCTCAATCTTAGAAGTGCAGAGGTCAGGGAGAACAATAAGCAACCAAACACTAGGAGGCATGAACACTTTTTAGTCATCTCTCAGGCCTAGCATCACTGAAAACCCCTTAAGAATATTTCACCATGAAGAGTGACTTGACTGTGTGGGTGAAACGCCAACCATCATCCAAACATTTGTTGAATATGAGCGTACTGTACATGACTATGATATGCCTGTGTAGGAATTCGATGACGGAACATACAGTACCATACTGCAGGCCAGTCCTGCTTATAAGGCCTGATACATGTCGTTCTCATTTCCTGGATAAGACTGGAAATGGACGACATGTTTGTCTCCAACAGTGATTAGCGTAATCGGAGAAGACAGTGGGCAGCTGAGGGTAACAAAAACCAATGAGAAAGAACCAAATACCCTTGTTTTAAAACGGTAGCAGTAAATCTTCAAATAATCTTTTTTTCTGGATTTTAGACTGCAGCGGCGTGAGATCAATTCCTGTCGCTGACAATTTGCTGAATGTCTCTCCCCACTCTTCACTCTATTTCGTCCGCATAACTTAAATGCTTAAAAAAAAAGAAACAACCACAGAATACTAATGTACTGTGAGCTGACCAAATCAAGTACTGTAATTGGTCGCTTACTATCATCTGATCGTTTACAATGTCTACGGCTGTCCCCGGCTCAACACTGGTTATCCACAATCTGAAATGTTAAGCGCAGTATAGATGACAACCCAATCCCTAATCATGGCCAATAAACCCGCCTCACTTCTATTTTAGACCAGGGCCAGGAAGAGCCAGGGATCAAGGTGGGATTAGTGGACCAAAGTGCTCCAATGAACAAAGGAAAAATGTCATTACTTCCCACTCGCTCAATGTAGTTAAAAAACAAAGTGTTCCTGCTATCACAGAAGGCTCTTGTGGCATTTCCCCAGGAACCTTCCCACATTGTCAAAACAAGCACAGCCACAACACCGACAAATAGCCACAAGTCATTGGCAAACAAGGTTAAGCAATGACTCCTGCTGCATGCTTGTTACAGTTAGAGCCGCAGCCTTTGGAGAGAAAATTGACTCCCACGCTTTCTACTTTCAGACTTTATACATCTCTCCTACTGAATGATTCAAGAGCCCAGCGGAGGGACAGTGGCAGCATATAGCCAAGTGAATTCATAACACTGTAAAACGCAACTATGCAAGACAAATTAACTGTGAAAGCCAAATCATTTAACTATAGTTAGTATCAACAAATTGTACGGAAAATTTCAGTATGGACACAGAAAGTTGGGAAAACAATCACAGAGATTACTGTCTGCTTCATAGCCAAAAGAATCAAGACAATTGCTTCCGAATGGAACTAGGGCTGTTAGTTTAGTCCAAGCCAGAGTAGTGTTAGCAGTTGTCATGACACTAAAATTTAAAAACTAATTTCTATACTGAGGAAAAGGCTTGATACTCGATACTGGTTTGATACTGCAATGATAATAAATTCCTTTTTGTTAAGAAATAATTTTCAGAAGAAAATAATACGCTACCTCTTTAATATTACCATATGGCCTTTCTTACACTAGTTCTGATATAGCCGTGACCATTCTAAAACTATTTAGAAAGTGTCCAACTTTCAGTATCGATATCTGCTCAAATGACTATCTAGTTTTGATACTAGATTTGGTATCAATTATTAACTGGGTATCAGTTCTTTTGACAAGCTTAGACTTCACATGAGAGGATTCACACCAGCACAATAGTCTGAACTCAAATGTTCTTAAAAGGATCAAACAAGACAGGTGTAGAAATGTAATAACGCGTCACATAATTTTATCCAAACTTACTGCTGTTGGTTAGGACTCACTGCTTGGTTTCACAGTGTAGGCAGATTGGTGGAAGCGGAAGAGGCTATAATATGATTCTATAAGTGTGCCAGTGTGTGAAGGAGCAAACGTGTACTGTCCAGAAATATGATCCGTTAGGCTGAGGGGGCAGAAAACAGCGCACATCTCTGGGGAGCCATGTGTGTGCAATCTGAATTTGCTTTGGCTGCCACTGAGCAAAACAGGACACAGTGTTTAATGAAAGAGACTGCCGGTGACAAACAATGCTAGGATCATAGAGAGGTACCCACAGCTCTGAAGGTTGCTGGTGCTTTAATATGTTTTAAATATATTTTATAGTTTTGTGTTACGAAAAGAAACACTGCCAATGTTGTTATAAGTTTGCCAAATAAAAAAATGCAGAAATTATAGTTTTAAGGGCATTCTTTTAAGGATTTTTTTTGGCTAAAAGAGCTTTTACTCTTGAATTAGCAAGTCTGATTTTTAGATGCATCCCTGAGTAACTATACTGTACATTACAAGATTGGACCATGCCTTGGCAGAGGTACCATATGCTAGTGCTTTTGTATTTTATTTTATTTTATTTTATTTTGTACCCTTGTCACTACTTTTTAAACCTGATTTTGCTTAGTACAGTAAGTCACTAGTATTCACCCTTTCACTAGTAGGAACTGAGCAACTGTTCTTTCTAAATTCGTCCAAGGGAGAGCGCCTATATGACTATGCAGACAACACCCGTTCCCACCTACTCAGTAAATAAACAGTCTCCTCTACAGGGCCTCTGTGTCAAGCTGAAGAAATGTTGAGCCAGAAGTCAGAGCATCTTACATTTTACTCACAAGAGTCTAATGAAAGATTAATAATGCAAGAGCCGAGATGTTACTACAGTAAAGACCAGAAAATGCAGAGAGAGGGGGAGAGAGAGAGTGTGTGTCAGCTAGGACGAATCAATTAACCTTATCCTCATGTGAAAGAGGCAGAGCATGTTAAGAGGCAGTACAAGCGTGGGCGATCAAATGGAACAGGAAAGTTAGGATAGAAGCTTTTTGCAAACGCCATGTCTTATACAATTTGTGTAGTAACAACTCATAAAACAACCTTTTCAACGTTACAAGCTCACACATGCTGGATCTGTCCATTGACAAAAGTGGGTTTACCATGTTACTGATTATGAAAATGTAGAAATCACTTTGTTTATACTCAAGAAATTGAATCCCAGAAAGTGCCATTTCCATCAATACATTTATCTTATCTTTCATAACCATAGTAACTGTAGTTTTTTCATATCCATTTTTTTTATGTTAAAGCAGACCTATTATGCAAAATCGACTTTTCAGAGGTCTTAACCGTGTTATAGTTGTTTCCCCTTCTCATTTAACCTCTCCAATTTGTTTTTGGAGTCCGTGCATGTTTGAGAAAATCCCCGTTTTCACCGCCACCGGCATATGACCACTGCTCTGTATTTACTTCTTCAATTTGATTTTCTTAATCCACGATACACGTAGGATTCGGCAGCGTCGCATAGTCATTTTGGTACAAATGAAAAAAAAATCCACATCCATAGGATGTGCCGACAGCTCCACAGCTCTTTGTTGTGATTACGTTTACAGTGACGTCAGCTTCCATTAGGTACCACAGTTTTTTAATGTGGAAATCAGAGGACTTGTTTCTTTTATTAAGTCGTTTTAGATGAATATTGCAATTTAAAATGTGCAATTATAACATAATGATGTTCGGGTGTCATAGATTATAACTATAGAGCAAACACAAGCACAATAGGTTCCAAATTCTCTCCAATTTTAGGAATATTTTTTCATGGGTATTAGTGACATTTCATCAAAATTTAATTCTAACTAGTAAAAAAATTGGGACTTAATTTACTTACAATTGATCAAAGCAACCAGCTGTTAACCAACGATGAAAATGTAGGCAAAAGTATAACCATCAATATGACAATACAACACATTCATAAACAAAAGCTGTTATTCATATATTATACACTTGTAAATCAAAAGCCATCCAATACATGACAAACACCTCCATATCCGCCCGTGGGCTGAATCACACACTGTTGTTGATTTTCTCAAAGTCACGAACCTTAATAGCTAACAACCAGCCACAATCACGCAAAATGGAGAGCAGTTCACCATAGTAACATTCAGAATGCCGTGTTGTAAATCTGTCACAGTACTGGAGAGGCCAGAGGCTTGAGGAAGACGTGGAAGTGGGTACAAAATGAGACTATTCGCTGGCTTTTTGTGCTTTCTTTACAAGCAATTTCCTGTACAATTATTTCAGAGGGGTAGAGCCTGCACTGTCACTTTACTATAGTGGCACTGGGGCCAGTGCAGGGAACTAGGGGCTCAGAAAGGGAATGCGCACATACAAAGATAACATCCCAACACAAAGCATGACACACTGCAACACACAGACACACAACCTGGCTCCAAGGGCACCCAAAGTACCCCTGAGTGCAAACCACAATGTCCTACAACTCAGGAAGCTCCTCCCTTTTGGGCCACTGCAAATTGAGATTTATTAATGGGATGGGGAGTAGAAAGACACCCCTAGGTAAAAAAGGGGGAAGCCTTGGTAATATATGTGGCCTATATTTGAATCATTCCAAATTGGATGTGCTTGAATGATTTCATGGGTATATCCAAAGGTAGTTTTCCATGGAAATTAGTTCATTTAAAGGAGCACTATGTAACTTTTCTGGTGGAGGATTTGCCTGCTTGCCTCCAAATAGGTGTTATTGCTTTTTCTAGAATGTTTCACAGTATGACATTAAGCTTATTCATATTCACAGAGACAAGCAGGAGACACCACCAGGCCAATTTACAAGTCCAGTCTGTGGAGAGGTGGAAGTATATATGCATGTTCTTTGTTGTATATTTTATGTTTTTAGTTGATTTTTTAGCAAGTACATGTGTAATTATATAAATGCAAAACAAATAATTCTACACACAAATCAATGCAGGTAGCAGACACCCCCATCAGAAAAGCTGCACAATGCACCTTTAAATATCATTACCTTTAGGTTTCTGCCTGTAGCTAAAACGTGCACCTAACAGCAATCGTCAAGCAAAATGTCAAGCAGATCTAGTCAAAACACTGGCATAATCAACCTGCAGCTGTGGCACCAGGGTTATTTTAAGACGAATCTCAAATGCAAATTGAACAAGTTTGCCTGGAAAAGTGCTAATGTTGCATGTAAGAGCTTGTCTGTTTTGTCAAATGGAGGAACACATTGTCCCTAAAGGGAAAAAAACAAGCAAGGTCGCAGTGCCATGTTCTTCAAGCTACAATCACTGTTCTTGAGAGCTATCTGTTCCCTAGGCCTTCTTGACTTATGACTTTACGCACCTATTTTTTTGTATTGGGCGTGAAATAAGTCTTGTTATTTTGTCTCCTTCCCCAGCTTCACACTATGCAGCAGCGGTTCCCTGTGATGCAGTAAACGGATCAATACAGGGTCTTGAGGGCAGCCGAGCAGCCGGGGAGAGCATTCAATATCAAATACGCTCCATAGCCTTAGCAGCACGGTGGTGACTGGAGCCTGTCAGCACCGGGATAATAATGTGCCAATTTTCAATGGCCAAGCAACATGACATGAAGCTCTGGAATCTGATAAGCCTGATTTAAAAACTTGGCTCAGTGTAAAATGTAAATAAAGACAGGGTAATGCATTTAAAATATTATTTGGGGTTTTATGCATTGAAGTTTGTGACCATCCAATAAGCCATACAAGTGTTTCTTAAACTGCGGCATGGATAACAATCAAAGATCTGGTTTAGGGCTTTGTTTAGACCTGCTATAGTCCTGTTTTAGATCTAGATTTAATATGGTGCCAAATATTTTCTAAAGTGGCATTTGCTTTTTGTTTTCTGTTTTGCTGGTACATCACAACTTAGAGATGTGTGGCAAAAAAGCATTTTTTTTTTTTTTGTGGAAGTCATTTGTAATTGTCACACATTTTGATTTAAATTTTACATTGTGCCCCAATTCTCTGAAACAGCATTGTACATATTTGATGTATTAATGATGCAAGAACATCAATAATGGACATACTGTAATGTGCCAGTGGACCAAATACAGGTCAGTGGGACAGCGCTGACTTCATGAGGGACTGGAGCAGATTGAGGGGTGCCCCATGCCCCAGTAACCCTCACATCAAAGTCCAAGGACCATTCCTACAATTACAGTCACCTCGCTGAGTTACAGTGGCACTGGCAGGGTATGCACAGTCTGTCAGGCCAATAACCATAAACGACATTGAAGCTGCAGCAGGTGATAAATGAGAAAATAACTGTATTAAAATGTGTGGGGTTGATTTTCTGCATACATTCTTACCGTTGTCTATATGAGCTGGTTGATACGAGTTGGTGGACATTGGAGGTACTTCTACAACACACTCTTATGCAGTAGTACTAGAACATTAATCATCTCCAACCTAGTTCTGCTCCATCCATGCTGCCCGCTCTCAGGTGACTCTGGTCTTGGCTTGACATTGCAGTCCCTGTATTTACCTCAGCGTGGTGCAGAGGTTGCGTGCCATGGAGATTATATCAGAGGGGACAGAACACAGCGGGATGATTGCATTTTTCAACTGTCAAGGTTTTTAGATGCGTACTGCTTACATGTACACGGGCGCACATGTCTCCTCCACTGGTCACATGCAGCCGTGGACAATTCACTGATGGTGTATGCAGAATATAGATTACACTATTATCTATAATCTCATATTATAAAAAACACCAGCCTGCTTAAGAGGGATCTCTGCAGTCGTCAGAAAAACATAACATAATCTATCCCGCGCCGGTCCTAATCCTCATGAAACTAAAAAGCAGATCCTGGTTTTACATAACACCATATGTGTGATACAAACATAAAAAGAGAGGGGGGGAAACATCTCATCAAGGTTCAATTCATTTTGAGGGTTCAATTGGGGGTTATTATAGCTTCAGCCCAAAAAGCTGCGCATGTGAATTTGTTTTGTCACCACCTTATTGCTTTTGTGCTCTAACCTAATTCAAAGCATTTTGTAAATGTCAGTCACAGCCAAGGCAATAAAATGGATTACACAGTGTAAGTGATTTCTTCTCTGGCTCAGTGCCTCGTGCTATTATTTAGATTGTCTTACCCAGGTAGAGGGATGCGTTCTCCTTCTTCACGTTGTCGTCCAGGTACGTGGGTCCCAGTGTGTAGATGGGCGTTGACCCCATGCCCACCAGAATCTGGGCACAGATGAACAGGGCCACATACAGGTTGTGCTCGTTGCCCTCCTGATCGCGTGGACAGGAGGACACGTCCAGTGCGTCTCTGCCACTGCTGTTGCCAGTCAGACACAGGCCTTCGTGGCCTGCAGAGGAGTTCATCTCCTGGATCTGGTATGGAGGGGAGATAAAGTGCGGCAGGGAGAACAGTGCTGCCCCTATGGCAATGAAAACACCACCCACAGCTAACCAGCGTGGACGCTGCCCTCTGCCCCCGAAATAGGAGATGAAGACCACCACCAGCAGACTGCCGATGTCAAAGCAGCTGACCAGCAGGCCGGACTCGGAGCTGCGCAGGCTGTAGCGCTTCTCGATGGTGGTGATGACACTACTGAGGTAGCCCGATACCATGAGCGACTGGATGAAGGTCAGGTAGCACATGCAGAACAGGAAGCAGCGCGAGTCTCGGAGGATGACCCGCACATACTTCCTGGCTGGGATTCGGATCAGGTTAGTGAGAGAGAAGCCCACTTTTTTACCCCCCGAACCTTTGTGTCCGTCCACAGGCAGAGAGCTGCTGAGGCCCACCATGCTGGAGGCGGATGGGGAGAAGTCCGTCCGAGAGGAGGGAGTCTCTGCCTGGCTAGAGTCTGGTGTTTTGATCTGGATCTGGCTGCTCTGGTCAACATGAGTCACCACCAGCCGTGGCTCCTCTGCCTTTTTGTCCTGCTCACAGGGTCCATTTAGAATGGGCAAACTTTTGGACTTGAAGCTGTTGTCAGGGACCACATACTGATCCTGGAGCTCTCTGATCTCCAAAGACTCAGACAGGTCACTTCCAGTGTCGTCGTGGTCCATGGTGCTGATGGGGATGGCTCTTCCTCTGTGCGGACAACTCAGAGCCACGTGAGGACACAGTGCAGGCACAGGAGCAGAACTGTGCCCTGCCAGTCAAACCAGGGCGCACTCCACCCCTTTGGTTATGTGCATCTTCTGGTCATGTCTGACTACAGCTGATCTCACAGCACATCAGCTCAACACAGCCTCAGCTAAACAATGACGACACTGGTATCTCAACTCTGGAGTCCAAAGCATCACTAGAATATTGTCTCAGGGGCAATTAGTTTCTCAAACTAAGAAGACAACATTTTTCAATTATTACACTGGTTCAACATGTTATAACCTATGTTATGTTATGGCTCTTTGTTAGAAAGCAGCCTGGAGGTGTTTTGATTCCTTTGTCCCATAGCTTTGCAGCATTCTATAAGGAAAATACACAAAAAACATAGGAAAGATTAGGTTAATAAACGCTTATAATGTGCCTTATAAGATATAGATTCGTTTTGAAGAAATTATCACGAATGACAAGTCATATTTGTTAACTTATATTACATTATTACTATGTTGATGTGAACCTAATAACCAAATAAAATGAAACAATAAAACAATAGTCCTAAATATATAATAACTAAATATCCAGTCCATCTAATTACACGGCTGTCACTGTGTCGCTGTGGCTAAAGCAAATATCACCCAGCATTTTGTCAAAAGAGATATTATAAACCTGGAGAACAAAAGAGCACGCCGTTCACAAACGTTTATGACTTTGACAAGAAGAGTAACAGTCGGTGTAAATGAAACGATCGAGTGTTTAATCTCTGTGAAATGGCGCCAGGCTTATATTAAGTCAAAGTTTTAAGTAATGAAAATAACGGAGATGAGAGTCCTTACCCAGGACTGAGGGAGGTAGCCTGTTGTTGTCTTCGCCGCGGCCACTCACTGAATGAGCCCGTTTGATGCGGTGGCTCTGCTGCTGCTACTGATGTGTTCAAGTACAGCAGGAAAATACAGCGATCCAACCATTTCGAGTTTAACCCTTAACCGTTTAACACAATGTGGGAAACAAAGTTAGATTAAGTTGACTCAGTAGGCCTACATAAGGGCGACTCCGAGCATTGAAAACGAAAGAATAACATTTGTATGTGGAATGTGAAATGTTACGAGGTGTAAATTAAATGATTTAGCCACATTGAACGCTTACTCTGATTTGCATTCTCAGCGGTAACGCCTATTGCAAGTTCCTTTTGCTTGTTCTTATCTTATCGTGATAGCAATATTGTAAAGGCTATTTGAGAATATATTTAGCTAAAACAACGCGGTTCACAACGGTTTCAAAACGCATTGGACAAACAAGAATATCCCGTAAACGCTAACGCCTCAAATCTTGGGGGTGCGTTGTTTTTCACACTGGCGCACTGGGATTTGTAGTTCTCTTGGCAGGACCCTCTTGAGCTTGATTGTGTCCCAGAAATATAAAACCTGGTCTCGTTAAGAGTAAAGTACAAGTAGACATGTTCAGTAGTTTTCGTTAATATTTTGGACTTCGTATTATGTATTTGGCTCATATGTCAATGTTTTAGTTGGTCTACTGCTTCATGCTATACGTCATGGGGACAGCTGGGACCTCGCTGACCCAGCAGTGATTGACTGGTCTCAGCAGACAATGGGGCTTAGAGCCAGGCGTTTGATGAAGCCTCTTGTAGGTCCTGGAGATGAGGTAAACTTGAGAATTTGGGTCTATCTTTTCAAAATAGTTTTCATTTGCAAAAGTGCACTGCATTTGCATTAGGTTACTATTATTAACCCTTTATTGATATTAATCTAGTAGTAGCAGTTTAGAAGTTAAATGTTAATATCTCATTGTAACATTCTTCTGCCTATTATGTACACATGGATGTACTTAATGTTGAGTCAGTTTGTCAGTCTCTTTGGAATGGTGTCGTTATAGGCTAATGAACAATAATATTATGTCTGTATAACTTATGCTGCCTATCTGTATTACTAATAACTGTATAATGGCCGTTAAAGGTAAAAGTAAACATTAGATTTTTTCTATCCCTGTAATCATGCAATCAAATAGTGAAATCTGAAGGCAGCATAAGTCAGCTTCCATAAAGGTTACTGTATGCTACTAACACATTAACACAATATGGCTTAGAAACACCAAACACCAGCGCCACTGTAATACAATATGTAAAGAACACAGCCTTCTGTGACTGGAGTTATTTTTCCCTGTAGACTACATCCTATTGAATAGAGATTGAATAAACTATCTGGGGCTCTACTGAATAAGATGTATCTCTTTGCTAAAGGACTGGACTGCTCGGCCCTGTCATGTGGATGGATGACTTTCTCCAAGGTCATTAATTCATCTCCAGGACAAAGTAGGCTGCCTGATCAATCCTGAGCTTTCCCCATTTATTTCAACTCTTTCTGTTTGAGGAAATTACCAAGAGCAGGTTTTTTATTTTTTTATATTCCCAAATGCCATAGTTTTGTTTGAACATGATCTGCGCAGGTATTTTTATAACAGCTTCTAGGGTTACCGACACTCTATCTATGTGCTTCTGTCCTAATGCAGTCCAGTGGTTTGTGGTGTCAGACGGAAAGTGGCAATGGTCAATTGGAGGGATCAATGAGAAGCCCTGGACCATCACCAAAAGGCCTTGTCTCTTCAGGGCTCCTCACCTCTGCTCCTATCAACAGCAGCTGCCCAATCAATGTCTCAAATTGACATGAATACACAAAGAAATCAAAACTGAGGGAAGAGGCAGGAGTCGGGATTTAAAATGTAGCAAGGAAATATTATACTGAAATGTTTGCCTAGAATGTTCCACATTAAACTTACCTATCTTTTAGTCTTTTTATATCTGATCTATTGCTGGTGTTCGGATAGAAATACCATGCAGGAGAAGTCAGCTCCATAGATCTGACTCCTAACTTGGCCCTGTGCCCTCACCTGCTTGTCTCCAATTAATGCCATCCTGTGGAACATTCCAAGCAAAGCAAGTAGTGGACGTCCACCAGAAAAGTTACATCGTTCACCTTTTAAACAAAGTCTATCCCACATAATAGTAAAATCAATTTGAAATACAATGAGAAACAACAATACTTGAGAGTTTAAGTTTTTATTAACAATCAGAGCTATTACTGATGCTGGAATCTGTGATGTCTATGAGCCCATCAAATTCACTTTTAGTTCTCAGTATAGTGTAAACAAAGCCCAGGATTAGCATAACCACATGTCTATGTTTACCTTCATAGAATCCATATTGTAATGTAAATATGTTTTACAGTAATATGTCATAAAACTGTTTCACAATATACTGCGTATCAGCTTTATACCTTAGTGTACATATGGCAAATCTGTCCTTTACTTTAAATTTGTTTTACAGTATTTGGGCTTGCAACATTTACAGTATATTGTTTTAATATTGAGAACAACAACCAAAATTAATTATGTAAGCAACCCCCCTAAAATGCAAATACACTGTATAATGCCAAGGTCCACTGAACTGAGTGAAAGTTGTGACCTAAATTCTTGAGTGCATTACTGCATATAGGCTGTGTATAAGCTTAGAACTGAACTGTTTTTCTTTACTGCCCTACACAGAGGTGGAAAGTAACTAATTAAAAATACTCACGTTACAATTGAGTTACAATAATTGGGTACAATTGGGGTAATTGTACATTTTTGAGTAGACGTTTAAACCCAGCAATTTTTTTTTGAAAGTCCCAATCATCCAAATGCACGGCTGTCGCTGTACAATTTTGGCAGCATTACATTTACTTGTTATTGAGTAAATTATTAGCAGTGTAACTTTTATTTCTTTTAGTAGTAATTTTCATTACTCTCCACCATTGACCTGTCTAACCTAAAAGTTTTTCTATGTGAACAAGAAAATGAAGCTACTTTGCAAAGAAGCTTCAGCAGAAGCACAGAGCTGTTTGTTACATCTGAGCACTTCCCACAGACACTGCCAACAATTATTGCTGTACTACATTTCTCATAAACTGTTCAATAAATACGCTCTGTTCTCCAATAGAATAACGGGTTTGTGCTCAGACGGGTCAGATATCAAATCTTGTTAGAATACCAATAGCCTACAGCTCTTGGGCTGTGTTCCAGTGCTAGACTGTGATAAATAGGGCAGCTATTTATTTAACAAGCTAAGCTTTTTAAATAACTCGTGAAGTAGGCTTAAAGGAACTTGTCAGCTAAGATTTAATTTGTGTGTCATGTGATGGTGTTATAAGGCAAAATAGAAAAGAAATGCAATAACGCCCTCTGCTGCTTATTGTGGTGTATAACAGGTTAGGGTCCAGTCTGCAGTATTGTGAAATGACAACAGATGGCGCCCAATACCAATACACCATGCCTTTAAAGTACAGTAAACATCAGATGTTTGAGACACACTTTTGAACTCAATACTTTTTGCGATTTGTTTGTAATTTATGTTGCTTTCATGAGTAGGCTTACTGCTTTTCAAACTCTTTAAAGCCTTTACATTTGGTGTGCTATACTTGAAAACAGATATAGGCTAAAGCCCCCAAGGTATTTTGAATGTTATGCTTTGACATCAATATAGGACATTCTTTAATT
>KN483111.1:100694-180694 GCA_000787095.1 Periophthalmodon schlosseri | reverse complement strand
CCACCTCTACTTTTTTCTGAGGTTTCTAAAGCGAATATTCAGTACCACTGCCTTTTTTGGTTTAGCCATTCACAAAGACTGAAACCCTGCTCTCCTGTAATGCATATGAATGAGGACAGCAGCAGCCTGGCGTAGTAATTTAGTTAAAAAGTGCGAGGCCTAAAATAAAGACCCCCAGTGTACCCCCCTTTACTGTGTGCAGAGCAGTCTCAGCAGGACACCTATGTGTATGCTAAAGTTCACCCCCTCACCCCTGTCCCATTGCAGAATATTGGTTTAACACAGGTCCAGCGCTGGTGCAGGACAGGACACCCAGAGAGACAGAGCTTCCATGACAAAAGCAGGGGTAAATGTGGCCTTCCTAATAAGTCAAGAAGACATTAACAAATATGTGGTTATGCCAAAGAGAGCAACTGCCCCTAGTGGGGAAGTGTGACGCAGACCGCACAGCTTTCATTAGCAAAGACAAACTCTGGGAGAAATTAGCACCAGTAGGGTAAAGAGTCACATATTAACTGGTTTGAAATGGTATGTGCAATTATATTCTAGAAGACTAGGGCTGGCAATATGACAAAAATAGAGATTGTTTTCCTCATATTGATCAATCACTATTTTTGATTGGATTTCATTTTGTCTAATTAAAAACAAATAAAACTGCCTTTCAATATTTATTTCATGAACATAAACAAAACAAACCTTTGTTTTGCCATTTAACACAAAAATAATGTAATTTATTCTGCCATAGTCTCAAATCTGCTCCAAACCACGTGCTTTTACTGACAGAGGATTGGCTGTCGGCCTCTTGAATGAAAAGACCCAAGCACATCACTGATGACAGTTAGAAATCTGAATCTCGATCTTGATTACAGCCCGAATTGAGAGAGCATGTTTATTATAAAAGTTAAACACATCATTGGATTTGATGAAGAGTAATTTTAGCATCTTGAAGACCTTTAAGGAGTGACCGGACCCTACAGTATCTGTTGCAGCTTTGGGCATATATAATATGTATAATGTGCTTGTTGTGGGTGATTTCTTCTATGGCTAATTGTGGTCTGGCTGCCACTATTTCTTCTTCCATCTTCTGTTGCACTGACTATATTTTTATTGATTATTCATTCATTATTATTTTGAATGACATAAAATATACACTGTATTATCCCAACATACGCCACACTGTAAGCAAATCCCTCTATGCTTTACTTCAGAAAATGTTACTACAAAGCAAGCTCTTTTTATCAGAGCATCAGCCTCCCTTCTTTCTATCCACATTATCATATTAGTTAAATGCACTAATGTTTTCTAGGGAAATGCTTTCTTTGTATTGTTTATTTGGGTTGTGCTCAAGTTGGAAGCTCATTGAGCGAATGTGCTTCCTGAGTGGACAGCCCTGTATTTACAGTCAACAGCAGTCTGTTTCAGGCCTCCAAACGCATATGGAAATGGCCCATAGCTGCAGGCTTCCACACAGCCCACTCTGCTCTATGTTAAAGGAGGCACTGGTAACATTTCATATTCATGGCCAACAATTACCTCCATATGAAAGGAATAATTGCTGTGGAGGCTTAAGCTAATTGAAGAAGGTGTGTGTTTTCAGGGCATGGGCTGAAGCAGGGCAGGTAGCAAGAGAATGCTGTCTTACAATCACTGTGTGTGGGCTGGAGAGGAGGAGCGTGTGAGGGAGGGTCCCTGCCCCACTGTAGGTACTGTACTATTAGAGCTCACATATTTACATGTGTACATTATGCTGTTTTCTCCTTTTGACCTTTACCCTTTGTTTTATTTTACACCTGATGCCCTCCCTAACCCAACCCGCTCCACGTGTCCTAGATTGTTTTAGTCATTATTAATTATCTGAACATATATTGTTAAGTGTCCCTCATTTGTGCACCCAAAACAATCTACATGATTTATAGTTTAGCCATATTATTATTTATTTTAAATCTATGTCTCACTTTTTCTTTTTCTTTTTTCATAAAGTCTTTACCCACAACATGTAACTCACTGCACTATTCGTAGGTCACCATAGCATTCAAGCTTGCTGTGATTCAGCAATGCCATTTTTCTATTAATCCAAGGTTTGAAGAAGCACCTGTTGTTTAATAATTGTATAGGAAATGTATAAAAAACAAACAAACAAACAAACAGGCAGACTAAATAACTACTGAAATTACACAAAATTTACCTGACAAATCACGGGTTATTAACCTGGATGAATCTTATATAATTAGGACACTGACACCGCAGATTAGTGTCTGGGGCCAGCTGCTGTAGTTCTGAGCATCAGCCCATTGACAATCATTAATCCCACTGTCACTTCTCCTGCATGGTGACAGGGCGGGTGCAGCTCCGCATGCTTCTAAAGCCAAATCCTCTTCACTATTGTTGTGGCAGCACCCCAGCCCGCTGCCACCCAGAGGTGCAGCACAGGGGCCGGCCGCTTATCCCCTCAAGAGCACCCTCATCCCTCTAATTACCTCCTGGTCATACTGTAAACGGGACACTTGTGATAATCAGGCCAGGCAGATAGAGGTGGATACAGGAGAGAGAGACTGTGACTGGGGCAGGGCCTTTGACATATACTGCATCTAAAGTAAAGAGCTCTTTTAGGTCAAATAAAACAAAACGGAAGCTCTGGTTAAGACGCATTCAAGTGTTGCCTGTTTTTTATGGGGAATCTAAGCACTAAGACCGAATTCATAAAATACAATCTAATATGTCAGCCAGACCGCCAATGAAAATCACAGGGAAAAACACGTCCCACAACAAGCCCGCACATACAAGTATTTTGAACAAGATTATTGTAAAAAATACTAGCTTCTGGTGTTGCTACACTTGATCATAGCACATATACCACTAATACGGCTGCCACTTTGGCGATCACTCACTTAAGTCCCTAAATCACAAATGAAGAGTTATTAGCTTTACTTTATGCATTTGCTGTTTTCTATTTGTTTTTAGCACATTTTTGTTCATTTCATAATTAAGTGATATATTAGTAATCCAAATAAAATCACTATTGTCTGTGAAGTTTGCTCCTGCTTTAGCTATTTGACCAATAACATGCCCCTTACTGAGCCTTAAGATGGATGTATTGCCTGATAACATTCATAAAATTGTATAAGATCAAGATTTGAATTCTCCCTACTCCTATGAGCACGACATTTGCATACTAACTCATTCTGATTGCTCACTAATACAGGGCATAACTGGACAGTGATTTCTGCCTTGACACTGCCCTTTGACCCCTCACACTCCGGTTACAGTATTGGACCAGGGCACACAGCTGCTGACGCCTTCTGCCTTTACAATACTGAGGTGTTTGCGCTGTAATTACTGCTCCACTCTCTTTGTCCACAGTCTAATCCGGAGCAGCCATTGTGGCTCTGCCCTGTCTGCTCCTCCATCACTCCTCCTTCAGATCTGTGCGTTATTGAGCCGGGCCCCGCCTTCATCACAACAGAAGTGTGCTGCGTTACAAAGCCTGGGACGCAATTAGCCTCCAGTGTGGGCCAGTGAGCACGCCGCACAATGGGACAACTTTTATACGACTGTTTAATGCGAGCAGAGGAGTGTGCTGCAGCCCTGCTAAAGAGGCCAGCCACTGTCATCTCAAGCCTTTGTGCCCCTCAAACAACTGGCCGTTTATTTCATTTACTAGTTAGCCATTAATTGGGGGACAACGCTGATTTGTAGTTGGTGGATGGAAGAGCTAATCGTCACCAGGCTGAGGCTTTAATTGAATCCATTCCACTCATTGCTCCGTCAATGATTATTTAGTAATCAATAAAGGCTATAAGGTACAGGGGATGAGAGGGTGCTGCAGTGTGGCGTCAAGCAACAGAGGAGCGGGTTTGCTGACTTTTTTAGACATGTTTAAAGGTGGATTAAAAACACCAAAGTTTTGTGAATGAAACAGTTAACATCCTAAACAATACTTGCACAAAATGTTGTTGGCCCGTGCATTTACACATTGTATTTTGTAGGTACATTCCCTGTAGTTCTTCAGTACAGTATTGACAAAATTAAGATAAAAAACTGTGCAGTTATAGTGACTGACATGACTTTTTTAACAGCACTGATCATAGAATACATTTTGTCGTTAGTTGCAGGGACTATATATTGCCCCTAATAATTCACAGTAATACATGTGTTTATTTTTGTGTAGCTCCTATCTCCTACCAGCACTGAAGCCATTATGTGATATTTGCTAAGAATAACTCACTAATCTTGCCTTAATCTTGGGTAACCTTATTTAAAACATGCCTCATCCCTTTTTGAGACAGTTCTCCACAGAATACAAATTTGCCCAAACGTTTTGCTAATTGACTTGTTGTTTACCCGGCCTCTTCAACAGGTTTTTGGCACTGCAGCGGGCGCACTAATGATCCCTGCGCATGTGGACAAAGCATCGATCAGCGGATCTCTCTATCACAGAGCTGCAGATCTATGGGGCTGTAATTGAGTGGCACAGAGGGAGAGACTGTCTGTTCCAGGTATGTTCTGTCAGGATTAGCAGCATCCCTCACCCACACACTGTTATGTTTTGGGGCCAAGTGGGAGATGTGTGCGCTCCGTGCTAATTATGACTTGTAAAGCAGGGTGTGATTGTGGTTGCTGGTTTGATTCCCAGAGGGGGATCAGTGTACAGGCCACTGCTGTGTAATTACTGGGACTGTTTAGATTGAGATGCACAGTCCTATTAATGCCGCTACACTGCACCGTTAACGCAAATATCACATTAAGAGGTCCCTTGGATTTTGAATGGACAGTTTATTGGTGACAGTAATTTTGAAATCCTTGCACCAAAATGTGTTATTGAGGAGTCTGTATTAGAGATAGACCAATATATCGTAAATGACATAATGTGTGAAAAATAATCAAAATTGGACCTACATATTGGCTTGTTCTGGATTCTAAATAATCGGTATCGGCATCGGCCATGAAAATACCCATATTGATCGATCTCTAGTCTGTATGTTACATAATCCACTGCATTCCTTACCCACATATTATATCCACATATATACAAACTTGTGAAAAGGCCTATACAGATTTTAAGTCATTCTAAATAGTAATAGAACCGGGCTGTGTAACAAATTACTTTATCATTAATATAAGGCTTTGCAAATGTAAATAACGAAAATCATGAACATTTAAATACTAATAAAAATGCTTTTCAATATTAATTTACATATTAATGAACATATACATGACAATATATACTTTTAATAATTGCCATTTAACTTAAAAAATAGACAGATTTCCTTCCTCCTACTCCAAACCACATGTTTTTACAGACAGAGGATTTGTTGTGGACTTCCCGATTAAAATGACTCAAGCTTAACTTTTTTCTGACAATTAATGATTGGTTCAGATTGTAATAATTGCACAGCCCTAATATCTGTACATAAAGCTGTTATAAGCTGGGGTGCATTTTGTTATGACATATGATTTAAGCACATAACAAACACATACCATACTAGAGTGTGAGAAAGTCCTTGTGGATACGGTCCCTGTGGTTTGGTGGATGTGCTCTTGTCTCTGTTGCTCTTCTGCCTCCCTGATCACTGTGATGCTAATGTCACCTGTCATGTCCCTCACCACAAGAGCCCAAAGTGTCCCCCACAGACCCCCACACGGTCCGGTGCCGAGCTGTGAGCGCCTGGGAGGCCGTGGGAGCTGCCGTCATTAGGACTGCGGCGAGAGGAAGGGACAGTGTAATGGTCAGGGTGAAGGCTAATAGGACACCAGGGAATAGAAGCACCTGCATGATACATACATAAACGGACACAAGAAAACACCAAAGCAAAACTATATAGGGTTTTAGAGGTTGAAACACTGATATAGGTTTTTGTAATGACATCCAGAACTTAAAAGTGCAATATGTAACTTTTCTGGTTGTCTCTATGGTTTTCCTGGAATGTTCCACAGTCAGGTATTAAACATATATATTTTTATTTTCTTTAAATACATGTACTGTATTTTATTGCTGAAAGAATGCCTTGAAAACAAGCAAAATTACTGTGAACGGGCTTGCCTCTCCATAGTTCTGACATGTAACCAGCTTGTCTCTGTGAAAATAGATAAGTTTGATGTTGTACACACATTTCAGACAAAGCAGTAACATCTCCATGGAAACAAGCAGGTGGCGGACCCTCCACCAGAAAGGTTACATAGTGCACCTTTAAAGGTCCTATATTATGCAAAATGGACTCTTGTGAGCTTTAAGCCATGTTAGAATGTCACTACCTCATCAAAAACATACCAGGAGCTGTGTTTTGTTTCATTCACACATGTTTGAGTAACCCTATTATTAGTCTGTCTACAATCTCCAAAGCTCAAAATGCTCTGTTCCAACTTGTGATGTCATGAAGCTGTAGTTTTCACGTTAACAGCTACCTTTTACCTTTAGTTCAGCAAAGATTGGCAAATCCGGGACTGAAATTATCCAAATTATTTTAGTGAAGGTGTGTGGAGTTTAAAAACACAGAGGAGCACTTCCTGTATTACCACATGACATCACAAGGTGTAACAGAGTGTTTTCTGTTTGAGAGAAGAACCTAAATATGCAGGGTTTGTGTGTTAAACAGGTGTGAATGAAACACAACACTACTCCAGGTATGTTTTTTGTTGAAGAAACAACATTATAACATAGATCAGAAAATAGCATAATATGGGCCCTTTAAATTAGCACTGCATATTTGATAGAGTGTGCTAGGTTTGCTACATTAGTGTATTTTAACTGGTTAATTATTCACGTGAAATCTGCATTTTCAAACATAAGCTGGATATAAAGGGAAAATGTATGTTTTTCATTTTAACTCCTATATCTACTTCTTCATGCTCTATAAATCTCTTTTGTCAATATGTAGTATTAAAAAAAAATCTACTTTTATTCAAGGTCTGAAGACAGCTGGTGTAATAGTTTAGGTAATAATGGTGTGTGCAAGGTCAACAAATTCACTTTTAGGCTGACACATTTTGAACTACAGCCCCTTTAGTCAAATGAACCTATCTCCATGTACGACCCTGACCTCTCTCCACCTCATACCTACCATTCATCTGCCCATAGCACCCCCTAAATCAGCCTTATTAGAGTTTTCCTGAGCCTTTCTCCTCTGCTTGTTGACACGACGGATGGCTTTAGTTCTGTCCCATCCCTCACAGAACTGCTGTAAATCTCCTCTTGGCTCCAAATGAGAGCACCTCCGCGTCGCTGTGCAGCTGAAATACTGGGGTCTATGACGATGATTATTGGTCATTTCCTTGGCTTTGTTTGTGCCATTAAGAAGAAGAAGGCTTGTTGTTGTGCGGTTTGGATGAATGGACTGTCATGGGGGCAGTGTCTGGATCACCTGCTCGATTGTATTTCAGCCGCTGATTAACTAAGTCCAGATTAATGTCCGCAGTATTTATGGTATTAAAAGACGGATGGCTCTAAACATGTGTCTTTATAAATGGCTGCTCCCTATCTCCTCGCTTGCCCCTTAAGGTCTTCTTCACAGCGTCTCCCCTCTCTCTCTCTCTCTGTCCGTGCCCATGTTCCCTCTTCCTTTAATTACTGTGTTCATGCTTGACGGCCGCTGATGACTTGATTAAGCCTGGCCTGTGCAGTTCCAGTCTCTACCCTGCTGATAAATGAGTCTAAAGCTTATTAACTTACTCATTGGGATCAATAAGGTGCTGGGCCCGAACACGGCGAAGGGTAAGAGGGGAAACTGCACAGATCAGCCGAGATGCATAGGGTCATGTGATCAGCCAGAGCAGCCAATCAGAGAGCGGAACGGTGTGTGATAAAGCTTTAATACAAACTCTTAATTTGCACTGTTTCAGCAGAAGCAAACTTTGAGATATTTGGAGGTATTCAGACAATTTTGAGAGTTAAAAAATGTGTCATTAGATACAGCCATGTAGGCCCACTGACAGCACCCTACACGTGTCCAAGGAAAGGAGCCAAATTAGTGTGCAGCCTTTAGATTTTGAGTTTGCTAATATTTGCTCTCATTAGATTTTATTAATTAATTGTTTGACTATCTTGCAAGGTTAGTGCTAACGTGCTGTGCTAATAAATTGAGTCTATGTCTTTCTTTTTTATAGTTTTTATTCGGTCCTATAATATAAAATTTACCAGTTAGCGAGAAACACCTTGCTGTTGTTTAGTGACACCTGATCTGGCCTAAATAAACACTTAAAGGTTGACCTCTTCTATTTGAGGAAACTCCGAAGGTGTCCAGATATTCAATAAATCAACCACTGGCCTTGACGACTGACCAATCAGAACAAGAGGAGACTAAGGGCAGTTTCATACTGAAAGTGACATGAGCAACTGTAATGATAATATAAGTCTTATACAGCGTAGGGCGACTGTCAAGAATAGCAATGTATATTAAATATTTATAAAAAGTAGCACCTCAAACCTCTCTCATACCAGCATAACAAATGAACACTGTCCACTTGTTTTGTTTCTCTGAAGTCCCTCACAATGCATTACTCAGCTCACCGCTTTTCATGCCACAGCGCATAGCCTTTACACATTAGCCAGCTCTGTGTCCGCACTGGTCTGTGCACAGGAGATCCTCAGCATGAACAAGTGTCCCATCTGAACCTTCCTCCCCAGGGACGCCCCTCCGCTCCACCTGGGCCTCTACAAACAACAGCCTCATCATTGGAGCTAATTTGGGCCATAATGGAAGCAGTCAGCATGTGGTAGAGCAGATATTGTGCTAAGGCGATGTCACAGTCTTATCCCCGACAGACATTATGATAGATGGAGGTGCCATGTACTATCCAGCTATTGATGCTATTGAGGACATCGCAGTATTGATGTCCCTGGTCAATGATATGCCCACAAGTCTTTACATATGAATAACTTTTGTTCATTTTTCATGTGGTGCAATCAGATGTTTCCTGTTTAAGGGGAATTTCAATTTTCACTTCCACTGCCCAACTGGTTTTGTCTTTACTAAACAGAAGTCAACAAGGACCCACACTGTTCCTATTGACCCCTGTCTTCTCTTTTCCTACAGTTGTATTTGAGTGTGGGCAGCAAGGTCTTCTGGGAAGTGCCTCTTAAGTTGATGTAGACCATTAATGTAACGGCAGCCTTCTTCAGACACATTGATCTGCAGCTCGAGCCTTTGCAGCCCATGTGTGAGACCCCTTGTAAAATGATGTCATGAAGTATACATTTATTATTTAACTTTAGTAACTGTTTATACGTATATCATAATGCACCACTGCCACTTACCTGCTAGAGTACATATATGAAGTCTGCCATGTTAAAAGATGTGCCGGAAACAGGCCCTATTTCTCCTTCATACACATTACTATACAAAAGATAAATAATAATTAGTTTATTATTAGTTTATTATTAATTTGTTAAGTAGTGCCAATGCTAGAAGATACACAGTAGGAATTTACCATATTTTGCTCTCTTCTGATCTATGTTAAAATGCTGTTTCCTCATCAAAAACATACCTGGAGTTGTGTTTTGCTTCATTCACACATGTTTAACACATAAACCTGAAACAGAAAACACTCTGTTCCACCTTGTGATGTCATGTGGTAATACAGGAAGCGGTTCACTGTGTTTTTAAACTCCACACACCTTCACTAGAATCATTTGGATAATTTCAGTCTTGAAATTGCCAATCTTTACACACAAAAGGTAAAAAGTAGCTGTTAACTTGAAAACGACGCTTCATGACATCACAAGGTGGAACAGAGCATTTTGAGCTTTGGAGATGTAGACAGACTAATAATAAAGGATTACTCAAAGATGTGTGAATGAAACAAAACACAACTCCAGGTATGTTTCACCAGCTTTAAAACATTGTATACAGCCAACAGAAATAAATGTAAATAACATAACTTAAATGTAGAGCTATTTCGTGCATGTTCAGGTAAATTCCGAGCACTTGTTCAGGGCGAGGTCTGTGCAGTTTACTTCCAACAATATTAGCAACCGTTTAATCTGCCTTGCTTCCTATTCCAAGCAAAGCAAGCAAAATAAAGCATTATAACAGGAAATGGATCAGCATTAAAGCATAAGAGAGAAACTTCAAATGACCTGGGGCTGTAAATGTAAAGAAATATTCAGAAGTATTGAATTTACAAATCCATAGCAGAATGCAGGAGTCAGCACATCTCCATGAATGAATTATAATAGAGTTGCCGAGCTGTGCACTTTTGGATGAGTTCTCTGAAAAAAAGAGACGTTATGAAAAATGTGAAATGTGGAGTGCATCTTACCGTATTCGTATGTGACGCTAACCCAGTCAATACAACATAACATACAGAGCTGGGTAGTACTCAAATACAATACACTTTTTCATAAAATGGTACTTCTCAGGATTAGTTTTCAGACAATATTTTTTTTTTACTTCTATAGATTTACGTATTTTACAATGGAACAGTCTTACTGAAGTATTTTTTGCCTATACCTCCTATGTGAATAAGCCTACAAGTGACAAAAGCTTTGACAATATTTAAGGATTTGAACACTTGTGTTTCTTACACTGCTTCTTCAAATATAATTGTGGTCAATTCTTTCAAAAATAATTAGTTAACATTTTGTCCTCCTGTTCAGATAGAGTTCAAATTAAAAATCTTACATTACGTACAAACATCTACTCACCTTCTTCACTTTTAGTTGGGAAATTTGTTGGACCACTACTTTGTACTTTAAGTAACCGTACTCTTACTTGAGTGCAATCTTTGGCAACTCTGCCCACCTCTGCACATAACAGCTGTATTCAAAAAGCAGACCTGATCACCACCTCTAATTAATAGCCTTGTGTTAGCAGATGAATCAATAGCCATCAGAAGATTGTGTGGGCTCAGATACATCTCATGTGTTTGAAATTGTTAAGAAAGACACAAACAGATCAATGGGGGCCCTCACATTATTGGCCCCTGAGTCTGGTCTGTGTGGGGCCCAGCGGTGCACCCGGTAACCAGAGCCGTAATGCTAGTCCACTTAGCATATGGCTTTTTTCCATCGCACAGAGGTAAACACAGTGGGGAGGCCGGTGGTAGCAGTAAAACATATACTGCTTATAGGCCCTGGTCCCAATGGGCAAACAGCAGCAGGACACACACAGACAGAGCAATGACAAGATAAGGTCACCCTGCTCAATAGAGACGAAACGATACTCGGGATGACTGCAGTGTGAAGTTTGTTGAAGGTACCTCCTATCATTTAAGACCTTAAAGTTTATTTTGTTATCTCAGTGTGTGAACATATGTGATTTGGTGAAACAGTGACGCATTTAATAGTTTGATTAAGGAATTCACACTAAAAACGAAAATCTTGTGTAAAAAAGATCATATTGCAATTTTCTCTGATGTATTATGTTTGCCCATCAACTCAGCAAAACCTCTGACTTTTATCTGAACTAACCAAGCCAGAAAAGGCATCTGGCTTAAAACATTTTTTATAAGAATCCATATATAAAGGAAATAGATTTTATTCCAGCAATTACAGTGTTCATCTACTTGAACCAGTGTTAAGGAAATACAAATGTACACTCTTTAAAGAAGACATATTGTGCTTGTGTCTGCTCTATAGCTACAATCTATGTTATTTGTTCCATGTAATTTGCACATTTTTATCTAAAATGAAAGAAACAAGTCCGGGAGCTGACGTCACTGTAAACATAATCACAACAAAGAGCTGTGTAGCTGTCAACCCCTCCTCTAGATAGCTGCAGATCACACCAGCCGAATCCTACACGTATCATCGATTAAGAAAATAAAACTGGAAAACAAGTCAATACAGAGCAGTGGGTGTGTTCCAGTGGCGGTGAAAAATTGAGTTGATCGGCAAAATGGCGTCTTGAAAATAAGCGATTAAAGATTGGACAAACATGCACAAATCACTCCAAATACAACTTTGAGAGGGTAAATGAGAAGGGAAACAACTATAACATGGTTTAAAGCTCTGAAAAGTCAATTTTGCAGAATAGGCCTGCTTTAATATGCCCCTCATGCTTAACCCTGTTGATTTGTAGATGTGTGAAGTTGGCAAACCCCTCCAGTGAACCCTATCCCCTCGTCATTTCCAAACCTGTCACAACAGCCACTGATGTTGATATCAACTCTCCAAGCTCCCACCCTAATGGCGGCTCTTCTTTAAAGTGACAATCTTAACAGATCAATGTTCAGCGCAGGTGTCCGATTACAAAGCCCTGTCAGTGACCACACGTGAAGCCCAACCAAGGGGTCTCCCAACCTCAGAGCTGCAAAGTCACTGAGAGGAGACATCCACTGACCACTACCTGCAGCCTGACCATCGGGTTGACCTGGTAATCATGCTAAGTGCTGCTGCAGCCATCTTTAGTCTGGTCAAGTCACTTACTAAACGAGGGGAAGGAGAATCGCTGAAAGGGCTAAAAGGGCACATGGTCGCGGGACGTTAAAGAGTTAGATGCCGGGAAAGGAGCAGTGAGGTGGTGCTAGGCTAGGGATAAGTCATAAAGCCCTGTTAGGGAACATTAGGTGAGGAAGAGGGTCATAAGGCTTCATGAATGTTTCAGCACAATGCTCAGAGGTGACCGGGGGCATTTGTCTTCCAGCTCCACTGTCAAAAAGTCATCTTGACACAGGGAAACCATTAAAGTTTCTTACTGTGTTATAAATGATATATTACACAAATGCGATACGTCTTCTGTCTATTAGTTTAAAATTCTATGATGATTTGTGCATTCTTACAGCTTTCAATCTTTCCTTTCAGCTTTTGGGTTGGACCATGCACCCTTTAAAACATGCTCATTAGACTAATCCCTCATCTAAGCAGGCTCATAGCTACTCCAACTTCACTGACGGATGGGTTGAATGCAGATTTCCCTATGGGGACAATAACAATAATTTTGCATCAGTTGTTCAAGTTGTTTAGCCATTACAATTCCTCATGCTTCCATCAGTGTGAAGACTCAAAGTAAATCCATTGCCTTGATGAACAGATACTGTTTGTTGTTTCTCACTTCACTGGTCATAATGTTTTGCCTCATTGGTGTCATTTCCCCCCCTTATTTATCCAACAATCCTCTCAGGACTCTTGACTTTGCTGTTTTTGTCTTTTCAAATGGAGGTATAAAGCTTTGAGATATGTATCTAATCTCATCAAGTGCTTAAACTGTTGTTTTGAATTGAATGGGAGCACCTCAGGGCCCTCCAGGATGGGCTCCCCTTTGACCCCAGAGGCCAATATGGGCTGAGGCTGGTCACGGTCAGTTGTCCCATGAACAACAGGAGTGTGCCGGTCTGGAGTTAACCAGGAGAGTACATAGTATCGGACCCTTAACATTAATGCCACTTTATGGACTATTAGTTGGTCAGTTTCATTTCAAAAAACATTTTAACTCTGTGATTCCTAAAGTAACTGCATAGCTTTAGTCTGTCTCCACGTCCTTGTATAAATATATGCTAAGTCATGCCTTAAATTACTAAAGCCTATATAGTAATTTTTTACATAATATTTATACCACACTTAGTTTAAATGTGGAAATGTGGAGTGTGATATTTTAAATGAAAGAATGGGTGAATGCATGGTTTGATTGTAAATGGATGGATACTTAGATGTATTTTAATTGTTTGTAACCTGCCCAGAGAATGCAGATGGTAACTAGCTTTAGCTAAATCTAGTGTAAAGCATCTCTTCTTTTATGAGATTAATGTGTTTGCACATGGTCCCTGTTAAAATAAACTAAGCTAAAACTAAATACCCTTCACACTTCTTTTGGATGTTACATGTAAAATCTTTGGCAACAATTGTTTTTCATAGTCTGTAATATTTGATAGCAAAAGCTGATTCTCAAATAAAAACAAAATCCTTAAATGGCTGTGCATCTTTAGTGTAATCATTAAAACATACCCTTGTGAACCTATACAGAACATTGCAGAAGTGAAATAGCTCTGCTGAATCAGGAGCAGGTTTTGAAACGAGGTAACTAGCTGGTAGACGAGTAGCTGCCCCTTGTCTCATGTTAGAAGAGACATATTGATGGTTATGGCCTCACTGCTCTCTTTGAGACTGGGGCCTGTGTTATGCATGTACAGGCGTTTACATGCATACATTTTCAGGATTTGCAGGGCATGTAAATTCTCTTCAACAAATCTGAATTGAGGACAGTGAGAATTATCTGTCCTGTGTCTACTAAGTCTGCACTTCAGATGTGTCGTCTTATAAGAAGGGAAAATGAAAATGCACAGTAAAAATATACATATGAAGAGTTCAGTTGCAAAAACAGATATCTCCGTTTTGAAAAATTTGCAAAACCATTTTATTTTGTTGCCATCTTCAACAGATATTGTCAATGACAATAACATATAATGGATTTTATCAAGGACAGTTGGAATAATATTTAGATTGCATTTTTATACAAAGAGTAAACCGCAAGCCTCTGATCACTTTTTAAAATGGCACATATATGTTTTTGCAAATGAGTTCTTGATATTTGCCTGGATAAATGCTGTGATGGCTTGACAATGGGGTCAGCAGCTCTTGTGGGGTTCCCCTGTCAACACATAAGTGTTCAAAGTAGTGTAACAGCTGGGGTTATTTGAATACCTATGCAAATACTATTCACTTTTAACAAAATAAAACGGCTTTCATGAGTATAATATCGCACTTGTCAAGACTTAATGTTTGGTTGCTCTGATACCTGTCTCTGTTTCAGTTAAACTTAAATCATACATCTTTTCTTACCAAAGCTAACATAAGTCATGTCTATTTGCGATTCTGGCTCTCTGACAGTGCATGTGTACAGTCTGTGAGTGTGTGCAGAAATGGAGAGCTTAGTCAGGATTAGCTGAACCAACAGAGGCAGAGCAGTCCCCTCATGAGTGCATGGGGCTGCATGTGGCTCCTGTATGTTGTAAATCCCCCTGAGGACAGCTCCTCCCAGACTGGAGCGAGGTGCACTCTGCATTAGGAAAGACCAATCCAACTTACTCAAGAAAAAGAGGAATAATGAGGAAATTGTATTCTTTCAATTATGCAAATATACTCAAAATATATTTATATTTCTCAGCATTTTGAAGTGAAGATTTTTAAAGCAAAACTAAAGACTATTTTTTATTTAGACAGGCTCTTTTTTTAAAGCTGTTTTAGCTCATTGATTTTGCTTTCTCTGTATAAACCTCTGAGATTCTTTGGAATGAAAAGTTTGAAATAAAATCTTTTTTTATTATTAATATTTTCTCAATTACTATTTTTTTTTCCTTTTCCTTGTAGCATTTTTAGTAAATCATTTGGCTCCCATGTTCAGTGATACTGTAGTGTTCAGTACTGTAGGGACCAACACAGAGAGAGCACTGCAAATAACTAATCTGCATTGTAACTCTACCGGTTACTGTTTTTAAAATTTCAATATTTCAGAAAGTTCAGTTCATTTGCAAATAAATAATAACACTTAAAATACAAAAATGGAATCTATAATCATGTAATTTCTCCTATAGATAATATAGTGATAGTTATTTCTAGTGCATGGTGGTGTTGTGGTGTTGCAGGCCCTCACATTTCCACATGCTCTGTCTCCACATGCAGCAGTGTGTCTTTTCTGCTGTATAGAGCTGCGGCTGCATGGGGTCCACTCACAGGGACACCCCAGGGACACCCCAGGGTCTTCTGACATGTCCTCCCCACAGAGAGGGACATCGCCTGAGAATGGACAGCCTCTCTACAGGAGCAGCTCACTCCACAAGGCAACTGTCACTAAAGATTTATACAGACAAGATGTATCACCAAATACTGCATCCAGGATTTAAGGATGCATTTAGGCCGGGAAATATGGTCTCATAAAAATATAATGTGTTTATTATGAGAAAATCACAGCAGGACTTCAGTTTTGTAAGGGTTTTGGTATTTTAAAAATGCTGGACATAAGCAATAGTAGTGATAGGAGTAAAAGTAATTTAAAGTATTTTTTTTTCTGGTGAGGCATCTGCCACCTACTAGTTTCCATGGAGATGTTACTGCTTTGCCTGGAATGTTTCACAGTATGGCATTAAACTTATTTATCTATGACTTATTGTTTTAATTGCTCTCATTACCTTGAAAAACATGCACTCTTACTGTTAGCGGGGCTGCCTCTTTGCAGATCTAACCCGTAACTTGGCCTGGTGTCACTTGCTTGTCTTATGGAAACATACTGTGAAACATTCCAGACAAAAGCATGTCCAGAGTGACGAGCAGATCCCTGCATACAGTGAATTTACTTGGAGCGAGCAGTAGAAGCCGCAGTAATGTGCTTAGTAGTGATAGGAAACTAGCTGCCAAACTGACCAACTCAAATAGATGGGACTAAAATAATTTGTACTCTCTACTCTAGTCTGTACTGATCCCTCCGACTGATATATTTTACTTATCTCATAGTACTTCTACTTCTATATGTATGTAAATGTTGTGTTAGTGTGTGTTTGAGGGAGGGCAGTTCTGTAACCTCTCCTCTCCTTCCCTATGCTCAGCTCCATCACCCACAGGAATAACAGTTGGGTTCCTTACAATAGTCGTGCGCATAAGGACACACAAATAACACCCCATGAAGTATTGTAAAGTGTGGCGCACGCAGAGAGGAACCCCACAACACTTTCTATCTTCATGAATCACAATCACAGATGTTAACCAACAAGTCCTCCTCAACAGGACGCATTAGAATTGGCTTAAGGGAGGAGCCCATCACATATTTCTGGTAGAGGGCTTAATAGCATTTTCTTCCCCTATACATTATTAAGCAATCACAAGGTTGTAATGGTGAGGGGCTTGGAAAAACTGAATACAGGAAGGTTTTTAAGGATTCTAGTAAATATCCATAGGGTGAAAAATCAGTACTGTTGGCATAGAAATTAACGATTCAAACAAAATGTGTCTTTTTAATGTTAAAATGTCCTAAAAAAGTCACTAAAATAAATACTTTTTTGTGGAATTAAACTTTGGCCACAGTAGCCTCAAAAATGCGTTGGCTTTCCAGGTTTTATAAACAGCAGGGAGACAAAACAGGGCCACAAACTGAGAAGCACTGCCTAAGAAGATTCTCTACCATTGCAAACTGATTTGTATAGGCTACTTCAATGTACTGAGCATGGAACTGTAAGACTGACCTGCCCTGTGAAGAGAGATGTCAACCTTATCCAGTTCATGAGTAACTCGTATTTTCAGGTCACAAAATACCATAGGACTAAGTATAACTGACTCTTTTATAGAGACAAAATATGTAATATATACTAAAGTTTGATTTTCTAAAGCTGGTCACATAGTGGTTACATAGTATAGGGATGGTCAGCGGTGACAAAGCCATACTTTTTGGGTGATTTGTAAGTTGAAATCTTTATCTATTCTTAGACACCTGTTATAGACACAGTACTGTATCTGGAAGTACAGTAAGGATAAGCAGAGCAGGATATGGGGAGGAGGGTGCAGCCCAAATATGTGCTCTCCCTCTGTCTCTGTCTCTCTCTCTCTCTCTCTCTCTCTCTCTGTCTCTGTCTCTCTCTGTCTCTGTCTCTCTCTGTCTCTCTGGGGACCGCGCTGGAACTCCACACCACCCCCACTGAAGAGGATAAGGCCATCTGCCCACTCCACGCATCACCATCCACCTACAGGACATGAACACTCCACCACACGGACCAATATGGAGGAGATTTAGACTGCGTTTGATCTGAGTCCTGAGCACAGAAACAGATGATGATGTAGAAAAACCTGAATGAATGTAAGAACACAAGTAGATCATCACAGAGGAGCGCAGCCATTCAAACACAAATGTCCACCAGTGATGTTAAAGGTACAAGTCATGCAGACGGAATAGGGTCAAGAGTTACGATTGTAGTTTCAAATGTATGTGTACATGGCACTAAAGATGTGTTTTGGATCAAATTGTAGTGTAATTTGTAATGTCAGCTCTGTCCCACATTAGCAGTAACGCATAGCCACCTGTACTACAAACATTACTCTATTATACTCATGAGTTTCAGGCTGGGGAAACATTGCCGTAGCAGTTAATAATAATTCAAAACAAAATATTATGTCTTTTTAATGGTCAGAAGTTCTCATAATGTCGCTCATAAACAGGAAGCTGAAATCCGCACATGAATAATATTACTAGGATAAAAACATTTATCAGTTCAAGCTTATAAATCACATTCGCAAGCTTAAGATTTTTTTCATTGGATGGATACTTTTGGTCAGTGAATCTTATAATTTTGGTTTCAAGCAGAACTGGCATCCAATAAAAATGTATTTGAATGCGTGAACAACTATATATGATATTTATCTACTAAATGAGATCTTGCACAAAAAGTAAACTGCAGTTGAAGTTCCTGCCTCACCCTCCACGTTAATCGCGGCTGCAGACAAGAGCACAGATGGGCTGGGAGCTGCCGTGGTTGTTTCACTGTGGACAGAGGCCTCCACATCAGCCCAGCGCACACACACGCGCACGCACACACACTCGCACACCCACACACACCCACACACACACACACACACACACACACTATTGACAGCTATTAGGAGATCAATAGAGCCTAATACATCAGAGCACTGGACCACTCAGCTCCACTGGCTTAGCAGATGAGCAGCGGAGGAAGGAGACACGATGACTTTATCCTCTACTCAAATAGAGCAACAGAATGTGGTGAATGAAAAAAACACATTTGCAAATCTTGTCTTATTGTGCAAAAAGAGAAGCCAACTTTAAAACTGTGGATTTTAGCTCTGGGGTCAACACGGACAAACGTTTACCTCCTTGTGTGCACTGATTTAAGCCAGATGCCCTCCCCGATACACCACCACACCAATTTATCAATTTTACTGAGACTACAAAGAGTCCTGTCTGTATCATTGTAAGATCTAGGGTTGTGAGGGTCAGTTAAGTTGAATTTATACCACCTATAAGTTATTATTAACTTAAATGAATTCCCCTCTCCAAAACTCTCAGAGGGAAAATTTTAATTTACACAGGACAGTTACATGAGTCTCTGCTCTATAGTGTGGATCCAGGATATGAGAGCTGATGTGAAGAGAAGACTTTTTTAAAGATTCTTCACACTTTCTGGTCTAGAATGCAGTGATTGTAAACAGCTGTTTGTGTTGCTTTATGTGAAATGAGGGTTAACGTAGGGGCTGTTTCCATGAAATGATGTTAGCATGACAGTCCATCTATCAGAGCATGAGAATTGTTCTAAGACTTGAATATGTTGCTTCCACAGAGTCTGCAAACATGAAGCAGTGATACCCAGAACACTGCTGTAGCAGCTGCTAAGCTAACCAATAGTATAGTTGCAAATGAGTGTATCAGTTCAAATAAAAAACTAACTAATAAAATGCCTGTATCTTTCAGAAAAAAAGGATGTATGTCCAACACACAGGACATACATGAACAAAGTAAAAAACAACTCCAATTACTTTAACAGAATTATATTTTTTTCAACATATACTTCCCAGTGAACATTTATCACTTGTTTCTACAGGGTGTTGTGGCAGTAGGAGGACTTTGTACCAGATGCCCTACCTGTGACTGAATGCCCTTTGAGGAGGAAAAGCAGCTCATGGTGAGTATTCTTTCTGCATTTCTAATGTTCACTGTGATTCTGCCAAAGCACAGAGTAATAAATGCTTTAAGTATATTTAAATATGTAGAACAAAAAGTAAATCATCATATGATAATAACAGAGCTTCTGCAGTGGAATAGGCCTAAGTCTTCACACAGTCCTGCTCCAAACAGGCTGTTTGTCATGTACCTGTGCTCTCTGTGCTCTTTTAAGACAATACAGAAGTGTGGAAAACTAAAGACTGTTTTTGTCTTCTTCTTTTACTTTAAAACATTTTAAGGACGTTTGACATGGCATGTAGATGTAATGTGTAGACAGAATTCAATTATATATAAAAATAACACCCTTAAAAAGGCTAATTTTCATGATTAGGCAACATAAGATAAATATGTGCATTGAGCATGATTCAGCACATTTCATCAACATTAAAAACTTGTTTATGTTCTGAGAAAATGATGTGTAGACTGTTGAATGAGTTAAGAAGCTGAAACATCAGTTTATTGCACGCAGCCCTTTCCGTATTATTTTCACACAAATCCAGCCACATTTTTCTTTGAGTGTACCATTGATGTACAGTACACTCATCATAAGATATCAGAGGGAACAGCCACAGCCACAAGAGTGTCCCACTAATGCAGAGCTTTTATTCATATCAAATGATTACACAGCCACAGATTGCTCTTTGGAGAGAAGTTGCCAGAGAATTAAGTTAGAAATCAATGTGTATAAACAACTAGGCTACAAAACTCTTCCATACTCCTAAATCACCCAATCACAGAGGTGCTAATAAAAGCTTGCTAACAATCTCCAAAGTGTCAGCTCATTCACCTTCTGATCCTTCTGTCTGTTTGTATGTCTTTGTCTTCTTCCATCCCTCTCCTCCACCCCTCTGCTACCGGAAAACCACAGAGGGGAGTTTCTGTCCTTTACAAAACAGTCTTATGTCGGGGCATGGGGGCAGTATACTGTAGGTGGGAGGGGCCTGGGCCAATATAAGCTGATCTACACTTGTTCAAGCATCCACATTAGGACTATTTGAAATGCTGGGGAGGCAGTTAAACGTTGGAACTGGAGGCGACCCCTGACCCTCCAGGCTGCTGTCCATCCGGTATAGAAAACAAACGTGTGGTGTTATAGGCGGGAGGCATGGACTGGACTGTTGCTGAACTGCTCCTGTGTTTGTGCAGTTATTATGAGGGGAAAGGTCATTTGTGAAATTGGTTAAATTGGTTGATAAGTGTATTTGTATATAAAGCTTAACTTGGATCATAATATGTCTAAAATGGTACCTCAACTTTCAGAAATGTTGTTGATACATTTATTTCAAAAACAGTTCCAAACATCAGAAATAGTTGATGATTTGAATTTGCACTGTAAGTAGGATGTATAAATTTGATTAATGTCAGGATTTGAAACTAGTAGACATAAAGGGAAAGGGTAGAACATATACAACTGGCATAATAAATAAATACATTTAAATAAGTATTTAGATGTGACTTTTGGCCTTTGAACATTTTAGATCACTTGCCTCTGATTTGTGAGCAATAACTTGACTCGAAGCATTGTTCAGCGTGCACTACATAATGTTCAAGTCACAGTTTGTCAGACGACATGGCCCCCCAGTGTGAAGTGTGTCGACCCGGAGGTGAAAGGTCAAATAACACTACGCAATTACACAGACCGGACCCTCAGTGTCTGACCCCACACTTCAACAAATCAAAGTCAATACACAAATGATTCTCAGTGGCATTTGTATTCAGCCTGAATTATATTTTTGTGTATACTTGACTTTTCGTACCTGAGTGTGATAAAGATCTAGATGGCTGGGTGTAACACATGTGAGCCAGTTGGTGACAGGGTGAGGGCAGATGTCAGCTCCTTTGTGCCCTGGACAGAGCTCCTCACTGCAGCACTGCACCACTGCTTTGTCATTCATTAGGTCCACTGGGGCTTGTTCATTTTCAGTAGAAGCATGCAGACTGCTTTTATTGGCCTATGTGATGAGTAGCAAAGTCACTCAGCGTTAACTATATAAGCAAAATCTACACCAAATTTCACAAATACAAAAAAGGCAAGAGAAATGATCATGCGCTCATTTTTAATCACAAAAAGGTCATGACAAAAACAGCTACAATTACAGTTTACATAAAAATATATTACATAAATAATATGAGTCTTTACACAATAACATTAAGACAGTGGTGCTTTTGAAGCCTTTGCCATAAATAAGACTGAAATAATCATTTAGATAAAGCATTACTGTATTTACACAGAGCCCAGAAAACGGCAGCTTTGAGCAACAAAACAACACAATTATAAATAGATTTACCACTAAAAACAACACAATCCTGAGCCAACTAAAACAAATGAGTAGAATTCACATTTAGAGATAATAAGTAAGAAATTAAATCTTGTGGCATTTGTATATTGGTTTTAAAGGGTAGCTTTAGTTCCACGGCCTGTATTCTGGGCTGATAACTGTTAGTCCTGTGTAGCCGTAACTAGGACTGCTGCTTTTCTGTGTTTTGGAATTATCCTGAGGTGAAGGTGGATGAATCACAGTCTGCTCCAAAAGCTGTCTTTCTGCAAAAATAATAATAATAATATTTATTATTACACGTTTAAAATATATTGGGTGAAATAAATATTTGACGTTTAATAGCTATCTTCTGAATAAAGTAAAGCTAAGCCTCACTATCCAATTTAAATAGCAAAGGCAGACTTACTTTTGTGACTTTTTAAGTGGAATTTCAGCTCCTGCTCTTCCTGGAAAGAGGCCCCACACATATCGCAGGGAAACGGCTTGTCCCGGGCGTGTGTGCGGCGGACGTGGCTGTCATGAGCGGCGTGAGAAGCGAAGGCCTTCCCGCAGTGCTTACACTTGAACGGCCGCTCTCCCGAGTGCTGTCGGATGTGTGTGCGCAGGATGCTGGAGGCAGTGAAGGCCTTAATGGGAAAAAGGAGTTGTTATTATTGGAGGAAAAAATACTTCAGAGTTATATAAAACAAAAAGTAGGCCTACAAATTGGCGGTGGCACATGTTTTGCACTATGCCTAATATGGCGCACAAGCACGTTGTTCATAATTATTATTATTTTCAAGGTCAGGCTTGAAATTATTTTTAAGGTCAGGCTCTTAGACCAATATTTTGGTGATATTACAGATGTTCTCTTTGTTCAATATTTTCATAATAAAAGGAATTCGGACGAAACTTGCATAAACCAAACAGCTGTCGAGCATTATTTGCGTGCGACTGTTCGGTCAAGGAGAAAGAAAATGAGCTGAACAAACCCTAGTCTGGGTTTATAAAAAGGGGAGGATTATTGTAGAAGTCAAAACAAAAAAACTTCTGCTCATTCCAAAGCTGTAAATTTTAAAGTAGGCCGCGGCGCACAAAGGGATGGGTGTACATATGGCGATAATTAGCCACTAAGTGTGTCCGCGGAGCGTGCCCGAGGAGGGACACAATACACAGGCGCCCCGGCCAAATGCGCCATGAAACAAGGAAGAGCTAAATGGGACTGAGATGACACAGCTTCAAAAGAAGTTAAGTGGAGAGAGGAGGAGACGAGAGCCCGCAGGCCGCACTTAGGCCTTCTCCAAAACTAATAAAGGAATGAATTTTTAATCACGGAAACGACATAAATCCCACCACTTCACAAGAGGCTTAAACTGTGCCGTTACGAGCTAATAATCGAAATAAACCAGGTCTGTTAAATGTGATAAATGTGATGAAAAGTTAGATAAAAATGATAATAATATTTTCGCACCTTATTGCAGTAGACACATTTGTAGGGCCGTTCTCCAGAGTGCACGCGCATGTGTTTGTTGAGACTGGAGGACTGGGAGAAACTCTTTCCACAAACAGAGCACTGGACAGAAAAAAACAGATTGATTAGAATGTAATTATTTATTTTATGCAAACATAATAAGAAAATAAAAATAAAAATAGGAGGAGGAGCTGTCCCTCAGCACCATCTCATCGTCTTGCGCGTACTAATTGCGCGTATTTGGCGCTATTTATTTTACGCATTTGGAGAGCCTTACCTTGTGTGGTCTGTGTTTTTCGTGCACGTGGAGGATGTGGATGCGTAATCGGTCCCTCTTCTCAAAGGATCTGTTGCAGAGATGGCAGGGAAACTTTCTGTCGCCCTGATCCACGCAGCGGGTGTACTTCAGGTGCTTGTCTCTGTAATATTTGTAGGCAAAAACTTTGCCACATCTGTCGCATTTGAAACCCTCCCCGGTATCTGGAAAAAAAAGATAAAAGATATTTAAAACAAACAAACAAAAAAAAAACCAAAAACAAACAACGTTTCGTATATTTCAGTGTACAACGAATTAATTGATCAATCAGTTAATTATTATTTATTTTATATGCTGACCTTCAGTAGGAAGAACTGTGGCGCTGTCGTCTCTGGTGTCTTTCAGTGTGAGTGGGATGCCCAGAAACTGCATGTAACAGTCTCCGTACCAGACGAGCAGCTCCTGGCCCGCTCGGATCTCCTTACAGGCCTCGTAGAAGATCTGGCCCTGCACCTGCACCGCCGTTAGGTTCTGCTCCTCCGGAAAGCGCGCGCACTTCACCAATGACATCCAGTTCCCACAACCCCCGCGCCCATCCACGAAGTGACTCAAGCGGCCGTTCTCAAACACCTGTAAAATAAACTTTGGGCATTACAACAAGTGATATGATTTGTAATTAATAATGAAATAATAGTACTAAATGTAACACATTACCTCCCACATCAAAGTGTTGTCGTCGTATGTTTTGATCTCGCTGGTGTTGACCACTTTGCCTTGGAAGGGGCCAAAGCGCGTGCCTTTGGGAATGTTGCTTTTCTCTGCAAACACTCCACAGTGCGTCACGTTTCCCCAGGCCGCTTGTTGGATGGACAGTCCTATTAAAATGACACAGAAGTGAAGTTTCTCAATGAAAAAAATAATACAATAAGATAAGAAAATTAAATTGTAGTGAATTTGATAAAGATGCTTACCTTCTGGTAGATCAAGTGAATCTTTGTCCAAAGGAAGAACGTGGTTTTCAGACACTGGAAAATTAAGAAAAAGCAAACGATTTTAGTTTAGTTTTTTTTTTTTTTTTGTTTGTTTGAGTTTTTTTGCAATAATTAAAAAAAAATGCATGGTGCGGTTCTGTTGCGCGTTTTCTTACCTGAGTGCTCCATCAGAGACACTCCTGAAATGGCATGTCCCACGCTGCACTCTTTGCCTCCAGAGTATCCGTACAGCACCATGAACAGGTCGTCCTCACTAAAGTTGTAGGCTCTTTTCTCAGGGGTCCTCTCCACGCTGCTCTTCAGCTGTAGGAGCGCGTCTTTGGGCGGGGAGGCCGTGGCAGAAGACACTGTGGAGGAGGACCTGTCGCTGGAGGGACTGCCTCTGAAGTCCGGAGAGGACAGAGGTCCAGCCGCGTGCTCCGTCACGACTGCAGCCATCTCCTCCGGTTTGGGATACAGCGCGTGTCCTGGCAGCATCTGGCTGACGTACGGGTTAAGCATGTGCTCGTGCAAGAGATGGTTTTGGTTTAGGAATGCAGTATTTCCATTTGCACTTTGCGCATTGAAATGAAAAGACGCGTCTGACACGAGGCGTCCCAGGGACTTGAGCGGGTGTAGAAGGTTGTGAGGGCGAGGGAAGAAGTCCATGAAGGGGTGAGGGGGCATGGGGGCCGGGTACAGACCGCGGACAGGGCTGGTCTTGAGTGCGCCCGGGTGGAAAGTCTTCAGGGGCATCATGGACACAGACATGGTTAGGAAGAGGAAACTTCAAGGCGAGCTGGAAGTGTCCTTGAGAGAACAGGAGAAGGGGGAGGTATAAAAGTTTAATGCAAGAAAACTAAAAGAGGAAACAGGAGCTTTACCGCACATAAATCAATGACTCTAAATTTGGCATTTTACGCACCAATTTGACCTATTGACCCGATTGGTAAAGACGTATACATTTTACACTTAAAGAGACAACTACCGTGGCAATATTGGTCAGATATGGCGCCTTCATTTGGGCCACGCAGCCAATTTCGCAATATTTCCACCCCAGTGCGCACAAAAATGTTCTCTGTGCTTTAAAACAAGGGTAAAGTACACGTCCCTGTGTTTTTTAACCAATCAGCCGGTAAATAGCGCGACAAATCAGGGTCAACAGCGGGCCAGAGCAGAGGTCAACATTAATGAAGCGCGCTATAGACTTTACAATGACCTCATGATATTTAAAAAGGCACTAATGCTGCGATAATTAGAGCTGCATTTAGGGTCAAATATATCAGATCAGAAATAAAATTGAAATTACAAGTAGCCTAAACATCACAATAAAAGTTTTCAGTAATTTACGAAACTTGTGAAATAGCCTCTGCTACAAATGTTAGTTATATTTGGATTGATGGTAAGTACTTACCTTTTTCCTAAGTGTAAAATTATTGAGGTATGACTGTCATATCCACAGGCTGAAGCGTCAGATCTCGTGCGTCCTCTTTGCTTGTCTGGGATGCTCTGTGGTCATCTGAGGGCACCTCTACTGTATACAGTCCGGCCTCGCTCCTCATTGGCCAGTGCGCCCGTCAGCCTCATGCATCTCAATGACCAACTAGAACACTGTCTTATCCACTGACCAACCCACCCACAGCCCGCACATTTAACTTCTCTGCTTTCTCCCTAATGCATTTCCATATAAGACCCCCACTCACGCACACAGATTGTATGTAAGGGACCTCATCGGGGAGGCTAGGGTTTGTTATGAGTTGAATGTGGTGAATGGGAAGGCGCACAACAATAGAGGCCACATCTAGATTGAATTAATGAAATGGAAACGCATTCTTATTCATGATGGTAAATTACGCATGTGACAAAAATTGTGTTTTTTGTATCTTTGTCTTAAAAGACAATTGTGAAAATTCAGGAAAAGCAATCAGTTTTCGTCCATTACTGACACGGAAGGTTTATATTCATGAATTATAAGTCAGCGACACGAGAGTTGCCTTTTGAGCTTATTTCCAGAATGCGTTATAAGAGCGCTGGCCAAAGCATAGCTTTCCATTTGAATCAGTAATTTTGAACAATGTAGGCCTATGCGTCCGCTGACGTTCCACTATTTTGAAAAAAAGTTCATGACTCATAAAGTCCCAGCAGAAAAGAAGTCACTTTTTAAATGCCACTTCCACTTGTATGTTCCCAAACCTAGAGTTTTCCCGAGACACATCATTTCGAGCTTTACATTTTAACAGTTACAGCTGTAAATAAACTGAATGACTCTTAAATTTCATTTTGTTTTATGCTAAACCCAGTGTCCATCTGGGATCATTTGAATTATTAATTAACTTCTAAATCTAAAACAGGTTTTGTGTCATTATCATACACAACTAAATAATTAATAAAATGAAAAGCAACTAAAAAAAACCAAAACAATCATTTAAATGTTTTTGCTTTATTGTAGTCAATGAAAAATAAAGACACCTTATATGTTCATTTCCAGGTCTGTAGCCACAAGATTGCCCATGAGCAAATCACTAATGCATTTGTTCTCTTGGCTTTGTGACAGCCTCATTAGGAGCTGAGGTTTACCCAAACAAAAGCAGAGTAACAACAGATTATTGCAATAACAGAATTCTTTATTTACAAGGCAAATAGCATCAGCGAAGCCATATTAGTTCACAACTTGCATAACTGTGGTTCGAACTTCTCTTATATGTCTTAACTTTGCATAAAACGCCCACACACACACTAAAGGTACAAAGGTGGATGTACATACAGTGTGACTCCTGTGAACAATGCCGAAAAACCAAACCGTGAGGAAAACACAACAGTTAAGCTTTCCAATGAGAAAGTCCATAGTATTTTACATATTGCTTCAGTATCCCTTCAGTTAATAGATGCTCCACCCAACAGTGACGAGAAAATGGAAAAAAAAAACAAGTCCCCAAGCCCGGTACACAAGAGCAATGACATAGACAAATAGTGTGTGACCATCTTCAGCAACCATTCAATATTGTACACAAGTCAATATACAAATTTATACAGACACGAGTGCAATGTACAAGAACAAAGACGAATAATCTAAGGCAATATGCTAGGGTTTGTTAGCATTTTAACGTTGCGTCTTAGCTCTAAAATTGGCAGACAATACAAAAGGGCATTTCCAAAACACATAAGCGGAAAAATAGTTCTGTTTTAGTGGCCTGAACAGTTGTAGTATATAGGGGCAAAATTTAAGCATTTGCTCCTGTCCTCATTATAAATGCTAAAAAAATGCACTGCTACCACATGGCTTTTCAAAATGGTGACAATCTTTGGAAATTTTGCAAAGGGCTTGTGAATCACTCTTTCAAATGGCTCAAAAAGGCTAAGCTTGTCAGTATTTTACAATCAGATTTATCAAAAAGTGATGAGCAAAATGTATGCAATTTCTGCTACAACTAATTCGTAATTTCACAACAACAAAAATGGCCATCTTTGCATGTTACTCTCCCACCATAGACTTTTAATGACAATACATTCAGAATGGTTCTAACCAATGCATCTCACCTGTCAAATGACATCATACATTGTTGTCATGGGCCAAAAACAAAGATATGGAATCCAATTGAAAAGATTGAATATTTGGCTTGCTCCACGTCTGTCCTGGGTTAAAATATCTCATATAAAAAGTTTTGCAGAAAATTTGAGGTTAGAGAAAGTGATTTGATATTTTGTGAAGAGCAAACTGAGAGCAACACTTTATAGTAGTATAACTTACTGCCTGAGCTCATAAAATATGGCTAAGTGACCTCTGCGATAAATGAACCGCTGGAGGCAGGGAGAGCGCAACATCAAACTACTCCCCCCTCCATCCAGCGCTGCATAAGAGAATGTAGGAACGTATGCTTGGATGTGTAGTCTTTCTTGGTACAAACTGCAATTAAAAAAAAAAAAAAAAGTTTAGTTTTAATACTGCATCCCAACGTGGAGCAAAAAACGTGTCCTTTTTATTCAGGAACCTGTACAAAAATACAAAAAAGGAAAAAAAGACAAAAACCTCACAAGATTCTCAAGTAATCGTTATTGCTCATTTTACATCACACCAAAAACAGTTTGCAACTAGCAGCTCCAGACGACATAGAAAGCACACTTTTGATTTTTGTATGGCTGTGTTGAATTTGTCCTGTCATTTTTTAAGCTTTTGTGGTGTTCTATGCTAAAGGCAGAGAAGCAAAGCGATAATCTGTACACTGTATACACCACACACCCCGATATCCCAATCTGCTACCCCCCCTCGCCCCCGTCTTTACCGTACCAGGGCGGCGGAGCACATAGGCCCTAACCACAACCCCAAAAAACCACAACCCGCTCCACACCAAGAGCAGATCTGACCAGACAGGGGAGCCTTAAGGAATAAAATAAATAGAAAAAGC
This sequence comes from Periophthalmodon schlosseri, assembly GCA_000787095.1. NCBI lineage: Eukaryota > Metazoa > Chordata > Actinopteri > Gobiiformes > Gobiidae > Periophthalmodon > Periophthalmodon schlosseri. The sequence goes on along the minus strand of KN483111.1, from coordinate 151,743 downwards.
TTTACTCATCGTATGTACAATCTCTGTAATTGTATTTGATTTTGACATCTTCTGAAACTACAGGACCAAAGTATACTCCATTGATCAGGTTAATAGACTTCTCAGAAAGAATACAACCACTGTAACTGTTAAACTTATTTTTAAAAAGTGCCTCGTTCACACTTTTAGAAATAGTTCTCTCATTGCTACAAGGATAAAGAATCATCTAAAATAATTAAAATGAGTCTATACAGAAAAATAAAACTTAATTTAATACACTATATAAACCTCTTCACTAAATTAATCTAATCTTACAAATCACCATTCCACTCAAACCATTCTGCAGTGTTTTTCAAGATCAGTTTTTTCAACCATATCTTCATTCATCATTTGATTCTCACAGGGAAAAAATAAACAAAACATCTGAATAAAATCAGGTTAAAATCATGAACAGCAAAAAGGCAAAACAGCTAACTACATGAGCTCCGTTCATAATTCAGCGTCACGCGAGTCTTTGCTGCTGTTTTGGATCTCTGTGGAAAATCATTTTGAGATGAGATTGTGAATGGCCATAGTCCACAGAGAGGAATACATTCATCAGCAGGAGGGACCCCAGCCACTGCTGCCCTACAGTCATGTCCCACACCAGGAGGGAGGCCTTCGGTAAGTCACTCTACGGTGAATGCGGCTGGACAGACTGGCTCAATATGGGGCTCTCCTCTGGGGGGACCAGGCGCAAGATGAGCCCCCCGACCCTCTTTTTGGACTGGGTCCATTTGATCTTGGGACGGGGGCACTCAGAGCAGGGCCAGGCTGATCCAAGGGGCCAGTTGTTTACATAGTTGTATAGTCTTTAAAGGGCTCCTTGCACCAGCTGATCACTGAGGTTCATGTCCATTACTCCATGAGGGTCAACAGTATTTCTGCAAAAGAAAAAAAAAAAAAATATATATATATAAGTGGTACAGTTGTGACATTCAGATTTCCCAAGTAAAATCTGCTATTATGTGAAAAAGCAAGCACATGTTTTTTAGGTTTTCATACACAATTTTGCTCAATCCCAGTGTATAGACACGGCAAACCTCATTTGACAGTTGAAAACCTCCAGAATTCACTCACTGAGCTGAAAAAGCTGCGCTAGCACTGATAAATGATTGGCTGCAGGTGCTGAGGCTTTGCTCTTGTATTCAGTTCAGACAAAAAAAACATTTAGGTTTCTTTTCAATTGGCTTTTGATCATATGGATTGACAAGTGACAACAAATGTAACTACGGATCCCGGATGACCGCTAGAGGGTCATCAGGTGCTGAAAGTACTGAATGATTCCCTGATTATGAAACAGAACCCAAGGTGTGAGGCTCATACTTCTTTTTTTCGTAATTAGGAATAAATCAACATTATTAATATTATCAGTAAAAGCAATGCAGAGCATAACTTCTAATGTTAAACAATAAGTAGACATCCAGGAACACATTGTCGTCTGCCCTAAAACCAGTGAGTAAAGGTTTAAGCGGGCACTAATGGTCCAACGGTAAATAATTGAAATAATCTAAGTGCCAATATATTTCTATAAAGCGGCAAAGCACATAACTCAGCTGTCAGATAAACTGGTGTGTTACAACAGTTTCAAGTGCAGACAATCAAACAACAGCACCTTAGTTAAATATTAATGGGCTTTTATTGGACTTAAAAGCCTCTGGGATAACAGTGGTGGACACTACATGCGAGTGATAATACCAGGGAGACAATTACCTTGGGCTTTGATGACATATTAAATAAAGGCATATTTTATTGTCTGCGTGTTATTAGGGAGTAAAATATGTTATTCTGGTTACAAAGCAGTCAGACACAAGTTGGTCAAAGTTTGAAAAGTGTAGCCCATGACTTCACTGACCAAACATATGAATCTATATGGTCTATATGGTCTAGCTCTAAAGTGCCCGCTGCTAATTACATCACTGTCCTGTAAGTTCAAGGATGAACCAGAATGCCGACTGTTGACTAAATTATTTACTAGCACAGCAAGTAAGTTCAATAAGTGTGCCCAAACACTTAAGACTCTTACGATCTGATATATGCAGGCAACTTCGAGAAAGTACGAGGAACCTTTTAGTTTTCTTGGCCCCTGGATTACTGTGAAAATCTACAAGGGGATAATTTGTGTGTGCTAAAAGTTTACAACTTTCAAAAATAGTTAAAATGGTCCTATATTACGTTTGTGTCATATTATAGACTCAAACTTTTGAAATGCTTTGTTCAATGTTATTATGTGCGCCTCGTTTTTAAAGATAATATATCCTCACATTACTCATACTCTAATTGCCCTCCTCTCAACATTCAATGAGGCTTAAAAAGAATAGCTGCCACTTCAAATTACTTCAGCACGACGCCCTCTGCTGGCTATGAAGGTGTTGTATATACATGTACCTGCTCCTGGCCCATAGAGGGTAGCCCAGGGGAGGGACCAGAGCCCATAGAGGTGCCACTCATCTGCGCCCCCATCTGGCCCATGCCGCCCATGCCCCCGGCTGCCATGTTGTTGGCCATGGGGTTCATGCTGTTGCCGTTAAACATGTTGCTGTTGTTTTGCTGGGGAAACTGTGGCGAAGGCTGCTGCTGTGAGAACATGCTGCAGAAGAGAAAACTTAAAATTAGGATCACAGTTTGCAGAGAGAGCAGTAATGTTTGAAGGTACTATGAAGAAAAAAATCCAGCTGGAAAGTTAGAGAAAAACAAAATGTAATACAATCTGCATTTTAGAGGCTTTCTGTCTATTTAAAAAAAAACAAAACATACAATAATTGACATTTAAAAAGGTATTTCACACAACAAAATTCTAATAATATGATTTATACAGATCTTTTTTCTTACCCGTTTCCTGCCATATTTCCCTGCGGCCAACCATTCATGTCAGGGGAACCCTGGAAGGCAGTGTTTCCTTGGCCCTGTTGCATCATGGGGGACTGAGTGTGTGTCATACGAGGAGAGAGCAGTGGGCTCTGAGGTGTGCCCGGACCCCCAAATCCTGCATCTGTCTGCTGGCTCATACCTGTAAGAGGGCCATCACAATATCAGAAGAAGCCAGTAGCACAAAGTGTTCAGCAAAATCATGTCCAAAACAAATACATGTTAGGAAAGCTGTTAGTGAAAGTAATTGTGGATCAGGCAGTTATAAGCTACATACATGCACACAAGTAACAAACAAGACACTGGAAGACAGGGAAAGAACAACTGCCGTTGCAGTGATGGAATGGTTAATATGCGCAAATCAATAATTATCATCAATATATTAATTATCAATATCAGGAAATTATCTTATCAGTGACAAAAGTACAACTTGAATCTGTGGGAAGTATAATGGCAACTGTTGTGTCAGCCCAGTCTCTTATGAGCTTTGATCAATGATCAAAGGTTGCCCTCTGGTGGAGAAATTCTGCATTAACAAGGCACCATTTTAAGTTGTGCACTATATGAAGTGGTTATTCTGACAAAGCAAGGAAACATTATCATTTTATTATACAAAACCTGTGCAAAATGCAGTTAAAGAAAAATCAAATGAGAGCTGCTATATGTAAGGAGATGATTGGGCCACTACAGACACAACATGGACACATGGCGCGCACACACAGCTGTAGGTGGTGTGTGTCGGCTGTCAGGAGGCAGTACCTGAGTTGGGAAACTGAAAGGCACTGTGCTGCATTTGGGGGCTGAGTACGGCCCCGTACTGTCCGCCCATCATGTTTGTGTTTCCCATCAACATCTGAGAGGAGGAGGTGGTGGAGGAAGAGGAGGTGCCATGCATGTGGAGCTGAGGGTTGGGGGGCAGAGAAGGCAGGCTGGGGGACAGAGGGGAGGAGAAGGGACTGGTGGGAGGAGGTGGCGAGGCCAGGCCTGTACTGGTACCGTAGCTGGGCGGGTAGGGGAACTGCTGGGGGTTGGCCTGGGGCATCCGGGCATTGCTCATGCCCCCGGCGGCCATATTGGGGGGCAGGTTGAGACCCTGAGCCCTCATGGCCATGCTCCTCTGCTGTTGGACCTGCTGCACCTGCTGGGCCTGCTGCACCTGCTGCTGCTGCCTCTGCCGCAGGTGATTAGTGAGCATCTCACGTTGGCGCTGAGCTAACATCTGAGCATTGATGGTCCCCTGCACACAGCACACAGAATATTACAGCTCAGAACCATGAGTCACAGAAGGGAAACCCTCTCTGAGACTGCACCTGGTTTGGAGCACTGGCTCGAAGAGGTAGGTTCACATTGGACACACCGCTCATCTGTGACATCATAGGCTGACGGTTCTGGTGGAGGAAGACATTTATTAATAAAAGAGATGGTAATTTGGTTCTATAGCTTTAAATGCAAAACATAGTAACAGAATCAGTGAATAGTGTTACACAGAGATAAAAAATGAATGAATGAAAAAAAGAAAATCTTATCTCTCATCTGTTATTTACTCAACATTAAGCTGCCAAAATGTCAGGCTCAAGGATGATGACACAAGTGCTGTGGTCTGTTCAGACTCTACCTGCTGGGCCTGCAGTCGGTGCTGCAGCTGCAGTCGTAGTGCGTTGGGCTGGTTGGGGACTCCCGCGGGCCGCAGACCAGGCCGTGGCTGCATTCTCATCATGGGATATCCTGGCCGTGGACCCATCTGGCCTTGCATGGGGTGGAAGCCTGGCTCCTGCATGGGGTTATTGGGATAGCCCCTCTGGGACATGTGGGACTGTGGTGGTCCAAATTGTTGTGAGTACATGGGCGGCTTCTGCTCGATCATCATGGAGGTGTCCTGTGTGAATTGATCCGGCTCTATAGACTGGCTCTGAAACAGACATACAGACAAATAAAATCCAGCAGAGGCTTATGCAGTAAGTGCAGCCAACTCATGCCAACAAGAGGCAGTGAGATTAGCAAGAGAGGAGACCTGCTCTACCAGCGCAGGGATGCCGAGGGCGCGGTCAATCTCCTCCAAACCATCAAAGTCTTTAAGTGCCGTGTACAACTGCGACATGAGCGCCCCCTCATCCACCGGCCCGCCGTCACCCGCCCCACACAGCAGCTCGTCCTGGGCAGCAGGATGCACGGACCTGAGCACAAAGCACAAGCGGCCTATTAGTCCACTTGAGTCGTATGTCTAAGGTACACTTAGTTTTTGCCTTGTACTCTTACCGGTTTTGGTTAACAAAGGGTGTTTGGTCGATGGGCATCATGCTGTCAGGCCATGGAGCAGTTTGATTGGGAGGAGCCTGCTGCTGTGAGAAATGGTGGCCAACCATAGTCATGTCCATGTCTGGTTGGGCTAAAAAGGAGAATCAAAAAGAGTTACTTAGACACACAATCTTTGATCTTATGGGTTAAAGTTGTTGTGAGTAGTCTGAGCTCACCATTTGTCATCATAGAGGATTGTAACATTTGCCTGGGCCCTGGTTGGCTGTTGGGTCTCATAGGGGCAGTACTGGGTCCAATCCTGCCCTGCATGGGCCCCTGCTGCTGTCCCCAAGCCTCTTGGTGCTGCATGCCTGGCCGTGGACCACCTGGGTGCCCTGGAGAAGGAGAATACAGTTCATTTCACTGTATATTGATTAACCACATAAATTAGAATACAATACAAACATTAAACTCACCTGCTCCAACCATACCGGGTTGGTTAGGTATCATGTTGTGAGCTCCCATCATGCCTTGCTGCTGTTGCATCAAGGTGTATGGGCTTGTGGCTCTCATAGGATACTGTAATGAGGACTGCTGTGACGAGGCATTTATGTCCAAAGACAGACTTCTGACCGGGAGGCCTCTGCCGGGCTGGTTTGGTCTCATAGCTCCAAAGTCTGAACACAAAAACAGTTGGTTTGAGACAAAGCAGGGTAGTATCTAGTACATTACTATGTTATGTATCGTGTGCTTGATAGTGTGTGTGAGGTGAACGCGGGTATAGTGGACTCACTGGCTGGGCCCATGCCTGACCCCATGGCTCTGTGCTGCTGCTGTTGCTGTCCCACCAGAGCAGGGTTGGCCTCAGACATCTGCAGGATGTCATTGATGATGTTCTGTTTGTCCATTGGACTGGGCAGTGACACGGGCCGCTGTTCAAAGAGAGGCGGGGCATTCTGCAGTTCATTCAGAATGTCGTCTAGTTCTGACGGCTGCAGAGACACCACAAAAACTATTGTAAGAGACATTCTTAGATGATACAGACACATCACACACAGATGTACAAATAAAATAAATCCAACTATCCAGGATATGATTTGGGCAATTCTAATAACACAGAAAGGTAGCCTTCTCTTTATCTGGGTGATATGGACAACAGCCTTGAATTTCATTAAAGAGCGAAAACTGAAAGATAAATTAGACAACTGTAAATGATTAACACATTTGTCAAATTGTATATAAAATGGCAAAAGTGGCTCGGATGGGGTTACAAGCTAACCTTACATATGTTCCTTGTTCATTCGCCCACAGAAGCTACAGTAGTACAGCAGTATGTACTTTAACAGTGTGTTAGTAGCCAGTTCCAGTGTCTGTGTTCCTGAAAACAGCTGCAGACCAAACCCAGCTGTACTGGCAGCCCTGGGCTTCACTCCACTCTCCACCAGATCTTGTTCACACTATATCAACCTAGCCTTGTCATTACAGATTAAAGACAATTACATGGCTCTAAGAGTTAATCAAATTAATTAGTTTATTAGCTCAAAGCAGAAGATCTTTCAAATTGTATCAACTGAGTGAAAGCTAGAAAATGTGGGCATTAATGACTATTTTAAGAATCTTCAAAACTTAAATCCAAAACAAGAAACGTCTTCTGAAAAACTTGAGCGAGAACGTGAGCTTTCAAGTAAATAAACTGCAGTAACAATTATGACCACCAGAGAGCAGCACATTAAATTATACAGATTCAAGTATTGAGACAGGAAAAGTGAAAAAAATGTACCAACCAGCTACAGTGTTGACCTACTGTAGCACACATTTACCACACAACTGTCAGAATAGATATAAGACACTTGTGGATGTGAGACACTTGCTATTATCTCATTCACAAATGATTAAGCTCACACCCACATTCATTTAACATATCTAAAGACCTTTTGCCTTTGTGAAAGATGTGCAATAACACAGACAACATGTTACACTTTGAAGGTTTCCACGCAGCCGCCCAGCACACAGGATATGTGGGAGAGCTGTGGAGTGGAGCAGTGGGTGGGGGGGCGGCAGAGGGGCAGAGAAAAGCCCTAATGAGGTCAGGAGTGATGTAATGCTCCTCTTCCTCCTCCTGCCCTTTCTTTCTTCTCCTCCCACTTTCTGTTCACTTCTTTTCTCTCACTGCCTTTACAATTAAGGGCTCATATTGCTATCAATCCATGTTACAATCTGTGTACACTGTATGCAAGTGGAGGTGATACAGCAAGTATCTGAAATACAGTGATAAGTACTTACATTTACTTAATTTAATTTATGACAGGTAGTTTTACAGATCTGCCCTGTAACTTGGCCTGGAAGTAGCACCTCCTTGTCTTCAAGGAGTTAGACAGCTTTAATACCATACTGTGGAATACTCCAGGCAAAGCTGTAAAATATCCCCATTGAGACAAACACAAGGTGGATCCATCAACAGAATAGTTACATTGTTCACCTTTAAATAGCTCCAATTATGTAATCTTTATTAAAGATAAAGTTCATCATTAGCCTACATACACCATAAGGTATGTTTATGTGCCTAGTGTAGATCAGGGCAGTAGCAGCATAGTGCCATGTTGACCTAGTAACTCTCATGGCATTTAAAGGAACTGAGAACTGTGTGGGTGAAGCAGCAGTGTCATTGTAAAGGACAGCAAAAACACAAAAGCCTTTTACACCATAATTATACAAAGCATTCAGCCAAAAACAACTCAGCAAAATCTTTGCCTCCAAAACGTACTATTTCAGCTTTGTCAGAGCAGGAAAAGATATTATATATATATATATATAATTAGTCCTTATGTAAAGCAAGTAAATTTGCTACCAGGAAGTTTACAGCCCTGATGGCACTCCAGCATCAGTAAAATGATCAATACCTCTTCACATGCAAAGTATTGCACCACCTTTGTCTATATTACACTGGACCGTATAACAGCGACTTCTACGACAAATCCATATCAACATTGATAAAGCCTATTTATGGATTTTAAAACACCTGTACATCTAGCCATAAAACTAAGAGTAAGAGTAAGAAGAGGCAGGCAGCTGGAGCCCAGTGGGTGACGTTAAGAGAGGCATGAGTGGACTTTCACCAGTACAGCCTTCACACATGACTGAACTGCGATATGCCAGAGATACACACCCACTCTCTAATGCCTTTAATGAACTTGTAGTCAGCCACCAACATGGTAGTTTGTCATCACTGACAGAGCTACATCTTTTGGAATGGAATGTGCCCCTCAGAGTTATGGTTAAATATATAGTAGAGATCACTTTGAACTACAGCAGCTCGTCACAGATATACTTGTTAGATTAAAGCTCACATACAGTACATATAAATATGAAATCCACCATGATGCATTTCTATTCTCTGATTCTCCATTGTTCCGAGTGTTGCTCATGCTACAGGCTCACCACTCCCTCTCCCCTTTATCTCCATGGCAGCAGAGAGGACATGCAGGAGCATATGGCTCATCATTTTCACTCTGCCTGCCGAGGCTGTGCTCTCCTGGGGGTATCTACGCCTCCCTCATCTCTCTTCTCTTTGTTCAGTTCAACAGCGCCTCTTATTATCCATCCAATCACCTTTTCCTCTTCCTCCTATGTGCTCAAGTGGACATACAGTCTACATGCACCAAACAAGGATAAGCAGTCCCTGTGTCAATATGGGCTCTCTCAGCCTACAGCCTTCTTATTCAGACACTGCAGTGCATCATACCTACTTCTTCAGTTAAGTTTTTAAATCACAGAGCAAATGTTTTATATCAATAATGCATAAAAGCCCTGGATTAAAATGTGTGCAGTAAATCTGCATCACTGTGGTTCAAGACTGATGTGAAATACTGATTATAATGTTAAATATTCATTTCCTGTGTTTCTTTGGTGTTAAAAAAAAAAAACTGTAGGTTTTTTTACAACAAAGAAACCTTAAATGTACAATATTCAATTTAAGGTTTAAAAGAAATGAGACAAGCTCTGCTCTACATCTTGTACAAATTGTGAATTTGCAGTTTTAGCTTTCTTTTACCTCTTTTTCCCCCTCTCCTCCAGTGCCAGACCTGAGCTGAACACTGTGCCAAACATCAGCCAATGGTGATGAAGATCAAATGCTTGCAGAACCACATGGGCCCTTTCAAATGTCACCACTGTTTGAAGCATGAGTTAAAAGATAAAATATGAATTAATGACATGCTATAGGATGTCTGTGGCCACGAGCACAGCCCGTCCAGTGGGAGAAACATCTGCTTCACAACCAAGATCACTTTAGTGAGAAGTGGAGCAGAACAGGGCAACAGAGTTTTCAGTGGTATGAAGAGAGAGAGGTCGCATAACCAGTTTTTCCGCCTGGGCTAATTTATCATTAGTAAGGCAAACAGCATGGGTCTAAAGCAGATCATGACCATTTATAAAAATTATGACATAATATCCAATGTTCAAGCAGCCACTGACCTGTTCAGCTCTGTCGTATCCTGCATCTTGTTTCTCTGCTTTGACCAGAGGGTGTTTGCCCCCTTCCGCCTTCACCTCCCCAGGCTCCAGCTTAGGGACCTTATCCTTCAGTACAGGGTCTTCCTTGTCCAGCAGGTAGCGCAGTAGGGCATTGTCCTTCTTCTTTGGGCTCAGGGGCTCTGGTTTGGGCGTGAGTTCCCCAGCAGCTGCAGCGCTGCCCTGTGGCTGGTCTGGACCCCGCTCCTTCCCTGTGGCCTCTGCAGTGAGTTTGGCCAGGTCTACAGGAGAGGTGGTGTTCTGCAGGAGCTGGTGCAGGATCTTATGCTTTTCCTTGAGGGATGTGGCGTGAGTATTTCCCCCTGTGTGTGCACCCCTGACCCCTGACGGGTCCTTGCCCTCTCCTGGAGACAGGGGCGTCTCCAGTGGTTCGGGCTTTGTGGTCAAGAGTTGTAGAAGCTTGGTGTGGCCCTTGTTGTCATGGAGACGGCTATGAGCGTCATGGCCGTCAGAGGAGAGGTCTCTCTCCTCTTTAGGGTCCGTTAAGCCGCCATCCGAGTGCCCTGCACCAACCTCGCTGTGAAGCCCAAAAGAGTCTCCTGCGCCTGTGGGCGTACCTCCTCCCAGTTTAGGCATCTGATGAGTGCTTGCCCCTGATCCTGCCATGACCCCAGCTGGTGAGCTTATTTTTCGGTCTGGAGACCCCAGTGTATGAGTCCCATGGCCCACTCCGTGGCACTCGCTGAGGGCCTGCAGGGCTGACAGTGAGCTGCTCGTGTAGGTGTTAGCATGGCTGCTAGTGGTGCTACTGCTACCTGCACTGCAAGGCCCTCCACCACATATGCTTACAGGTGAAGGCGAGTGCAAGCCCCCGGCGACACGAGGGCTGCCAGCACCCCCAGGACTGCCCCGTTGCCTGGGCGACAGCATTGAGTTCTGTTGTGGGGGGTGAGGCCCTCCTGCTGGGCTGGGACTAGCCCGTGATGGGCTGTTCATCCTCCAGTTAGTGCCCTGCTGAGGTGGTTGCATGCCCCCTGTGTGGTTGTGTGGAGGGGGGCAACCAAAGCGGTAACCCTGCATGTGCCCCCCCATGGCAGCTGGTTCTCTTGGTCCGGCTGGGCCAGGGGGGGAGAAAGGCGTGCTATTACTGCTGATGGTAGTGTCTTGGCCCTGAGGCCCCGAGCCAGGCAGACTGCCCGGGGTTGGAGGAGTCATGGAGGGAGTAGATGAGTTCATTGGTTTAGGAGCCATGCCAGTGGCCTGATTACCAGGGCCCATGTCCTGCCCCATTCCACATACCGCTTGTTCCCTTCAGAACACAAACAAAAATGAATATATAATTTCTACAAAATTAAACTCAACAAGTAATGTATGAGAAAACATGTTTAACGGCTAGTCTTCTTGCAGCCCATACTGTGACTTCCCCTAAATAGAATAAAATGATCGGGGTGTGCTGTAGGTTGCCAACAAGCCTAAACCCGTATTGTGCTAAAGTGAGAGTCTGTGTCTGTAACACGCGTGTGTGGTGCAGCATACCTCTGGAGAATGTGCAGAGACATGTAGAGCTGAGGTTCATTAGTGGCAGGTGAGCGCACCAGCTTGCTCTTGGTGTGGGCTGACACAATGGTACCATCAGACAAGGAGAACCGATAAATTGGACTAAAAGCTTGGCCATGACGAAGCACTGTGGACAGACCAAGATATCACTGCAGGATTGCAAACAATGCACACAATGGTGTCTGGGGTTCATCAGTTTCAGCCCCTTGGTTCAACAAATGCACATGAGTTTGATAGCATTGTGACTACACTGGAGCTATATAATGTTACCTTCTTGCTGGTGTCTCTTAGCAAAGGACATCTCTCCATCATTTTGCAGATGGAACCTCTGAATGCAACGCCTAACAAGATCCTCCCACCCAGGCTTCATGGATGCTCGCAAAAGACTGGTATCCAAGGAGGTTATCTTTCCTAAACATCAGGGAGACAAGCAAGTGGATTAGGGGCATCTTACTAAAGCCCATGTAGTGATGACAAAGGCTTATGGGATACAATTTACTAACAATTCATTAACAAACTATGTAAGATTTTAATTTTAAATTCCATAAGCATGACCTAACTGTTTCCCCAGATACGAGGTAGAAATGTTCAAATCAAATCTAGCTTTTACTAATAATAATGATGTATTCTTAAACAACTTGGCCATCATGTCCAATGTTTTGCAATTATGTTATAATTTGGCGTTTTGGTTCTCAAGACAATTATTCAGAATGAGCCTCACATGAGTCTCTCATTTGGGTTGCCAGGATCAATGCCGAAACCCAGTTGGTTGAAACCTAGAAGGCCTCTCTCCAGTCTGAATTCTCATTGCCTAAACCCCAGCACCTGCAGTCAGCCTCTGCTGCAGCAGTATATGCTGTCTTTATACTGAGAATGAGTAAAACTTGTATGTGTCTTCTATGTGCAGGTTAGTGATGGTACCTTTTTTAAAACTGTAAGAGTGCAGGCTTCATATAGTTCCTTTTAAAAAATAAACTTGCTTGCTTGACAGCTAGATTTTTTTGTGTAGTTTTATCGACATTGATATAAAGTGAAACCAGAATATTGCTTAACATTTTTGTTCAACAAGCTTGAAGGTGATATATAATTAACATTTTACTATTTAAGTACCCAAGCATAATGGGTAGCCCGGGTGAGCAGAGTTAGGGTCTTGATCCTTTACCACCCAGACTGCAGACGGGTGAGACACAGGTGAGACATGGGTGGGACAGCAGTCGCTCCTCAAGGCCCACACTGATATAATAATGATTACATAGCTCCTCTGTGCTGCTCTGTTATTATAGTGATGATTGTTTGGACTGTAGGGCAAAACACGAAAGAGAACTATTCATTTAGACCTGTCATCTATCAGAAGGTTACTTTAAGCCACAACAGAAAAGACTTAATACAAACCTATGTCCAATCAGTCTAGCAGTAAAAGGGTCATTGTTTTATACCTTGCAGGTCCTGGCGAGTGGTAAAGCTCTCGTGTGTGGGCATGGGCCTCTCCTTCATTGGCACCCTGCGAGCCACACAGATCAGGCACGACTGGAAGTCTGCACAAATACAGAGAAGGTGGAGAGAACACAGAGGGCACACAAACACACAGAAATAAGAAAGGGATGGAGAGAAAGACGGGGGAGAAGAAGAAAAAGAAATGTGTGTTATTCCCAGGCAGCATAATTAATACAGTTATTAATGAGCATGGGGAGCAGGGCCGCTCCCTTCATAAGGAGGACCAGTCATCGCCAGCGAGGAAAATGATGAAGTGTGACCTTTGGAGGTGTGTGAGGAAATCTGCTCTCCTATGCACAGGGATAGTCTCACATATAGAGCCATGGAACAATATAATGACACCCTTCCTATACCACTCTAAAGACTGTGGTTACTCAGTCAGAGCTGTTATCCCAGTGACACTGTTTCAGCGATGATTCCAAACCTTTTTTGTGCCTGACAGAATGCAGAGAGTTACATATGTTCAAGGAAAATGAAATGCATATCAGCCCTGACACAAATTCCTCATTTGGACTTGTAAAAAAGGCCTCCAGGGTGGTCTGAGGTTTAGATCTACTCAGCTCTTGAAAATGTCCTCTTTGCTCTGTTCTAGACTACTCAATGTTGAACTAATTCATTTAGCCGTGACCACTGCTACCACACATACACATCCACATACACATCCACATACAAGTATATATAAACCCCCTCAACTCTGGCCTAGGGCACAGACATGGCAAAAAGAAGCGGCACAAATCTATAACAAATGCCTACCTCAAAAATAATATTTACATTAATTGCTAGGTTAGCTTGTGGCCAAGATAAAAGCAAAGGCAAAGATTCATTAATCCAGCCATTCTCAAACTTTGCAGTGGCCCCTGTTTAATATTCACTTTAACAAATATATACCATCTAATGTTGAGTTCAAACTTTTCTTTTATACTTTTTGTATGAACACTCTTTGGGGCCCTGGACCCCATTTTGGGAGCCTTTTTGTAAATACAGTGATTCCCATTGTTGTAAGATGCATCTCCTAGTCCATGGTGAGTTGCCTACCATCTCCTTCCTCTTTGATGGATTTGGGCTCAGACACAGCAAAGCACTGCATGGTCTCATATTTCTGCTGCTGCGGCTCGTGCTCGTGCGCCTCATCCTGGCTCTCACTGTGCGGGTTCACCAGCATTCGACAGTTGAATGTATGACTGTTTCTTCTTGGACCATCGCTGGACCACGGGACACCATTCACTGTGAGGCAAAAAATACGACAATAGACATTTACCATGTGGCCTCCTGCGGATTTATTTGACAAATATACTGCAGCCAAAACTCCTAAACAAAACAGGGAATATTGGGCACAGTGAAAGTCAAGCCAAGGGAGACTAACAAACAACAAGTGAAAGACATAATGAGAGCAGAGAGAGAGAATAGAGGCGGAAAGAGGAAAAGGAGCGATCCGTTGCTGGGTAAAGATCAGTCATAATGAGCAGTTGGAACCCTGCGCCCTCTGTCATCCGTCCACAGCCATGCATCACAGCCAGGCCTCCATATGCACGTCCTCCAAAGCAGCAGTGCCAGGCGAGAGTGAACACGCATGTACAACTAGAACGCACACAACACACATACATGCACAGCTCTTTTCACCCGCGCAAACTCTCATCACACTCCATCTGGTTTGTGAGCTCATTCAGTGCATTGATAATCTCCGGTATCTGGGACACGGCCCACCGATCGTTTCCAGGGTACTTCGCTCTGTGCTGCTCTCTTACCCAGATGGCTGCCTGGGCACTCAGACCTCAATCTGAAGCACCAGGAGAGGGTATGAAGGAGAAAAGGAACTTAAACAGGGCGATGGTAGAAGCGGAATAGCACACTTTGGAGTAAGCTTGGTATATCGTAAAAGGACATTGCCATATTATTGTTATATGTGCATTGGAAAGCAAACACGTGTGGGGTGGTGGATCATATTGTCGAATGGATATCGACAATATGCAACCTGTTTTAATAGACTATATGCAAAATTAGAACAGAATATTTGATACAGCTCTAGACACATTGTGAAGGATTTCCATCTGACAGGCAGATACACCAGCCTTGTGTTAACCTGGATAATATTTAGTATGCTTTGATTTGCCCCACTTTTGACCAGGGAGTCCAGAGCATCAATTTCTCTTCTTATTCCTCCTTTAATCATAAATTAACTAAACTCATTTACTATTAGATCAAATTCATATATTCAGATGGATCTGTATCGGGTCTGATCCACAAACTGTACTGGTCAGGTATTAGTTCAAAATATTGATTAAAAAGGTTCACATGCAACTAATTTATTAAAAGCATTGCACGTATAAACTGGCAACTATTAATGCTGAACGTATCTGGACTGGAAAAGATGGCTTGTTGTATCCCTAGTTTTACCTTTAAAACAGACAATAGAAGAGGAGATGAATAGTTGAGCATACACAAACTGAAGTGAAAGAAGAGAAAGTGACAATAGGAAGGGAGCAATGCTGCTGACAGGAGAGCAGCCCAAAAGGGAAGTTAATTATCTGAATAAGAAGGACAAAGGAGGACTGGACCGGAGCATCAGCAAAAGAGAAAGTGGTAGGTCTTCAGTTGCATACACAGGTTTATATAACAATTAACACTCAAAAGTGTGATTTTTAAATGACACTACTATTAAAAACTCCACACTCAAAGCTTTCACTGGATGTGGGAATCAGTAAGAACAATATGCTGGTATACAAACCAAAGAGATAATAAGTGAGAGTAAGTTGTGCAGAGTACAGTGTGAATTCTGACCTAGAGATTTGGGCAGCAGGTTCTTGATGAACTCAGCGTGGTCCCCTACGTGCAGCACGCTGTAGACGCTGGTGTTCATCAGCTCCTCCTGGTTGTAGCGCAAGTACTGGGTCACATTCTCTGACACAAACACAATGTTCCCCTCCATGTTCACCACAAAGAAGAAGCCATCCAGAGCCTATGGGATGAGGGAATAAAAAGAAAGTTCAAAAAAGCTAATGTATTGACAGCTATGGTTTCATTTTATGTTGGGTATAGGTTTATAATGTAACAACATATTTCTAAAACTTTACCTTGTATACTGCATTTTATGTAATTCATCCAAAACGTGCAATATTGTGCCAGTAGCCAGTATAGAGCGACAGTGTAACTGTGCCATGGACACACAGTCCTGAATTTGGCTCTTATCAAGAGTATATTAAGTGTCATTTACATTGTGTCTCAAAGAGTTTAGCACAGTATGTGTTGGGTACATCTATCTAACACTGAACATCATCATTAGATACGATGCGTCATAAAAGTGTACAGTTCTATAGAGACCACAGGAAGTGGATAGGGGTCTAATTGAAAAAACACTGCTCCAGGTCAGACATTATCAAGATGGCGGCATCTAAGGTGTCATATTAGTCTGAAATGAAAATTCTGTAACTTCTAATTCCTATAGAGGCCATATTTAAGATCCCAACTCAATAGTGTCATGATACTAAAATGCTAACAAAAATGTCACACTTACTAGTCTATCTGGTCTTATACTAGTTTTGGTACAACTCAAGGTCATTCTCAAGCTATTCAGAAAAAGTTCATTAGCTTCCTGTGAATGTGTCTTTTTTGTATCGATACTCAAATGAGTATCTAGTTTCGATACTAGTTTTAGAAATGATTAGTATCTGATTTGATACTTTTGACAACCATACTACTAAATGAACATCTAATCTTAAATGCCAGTGCACCTCCACCTAAACACAGCTTACAAACATCAATCAAGTGATAAAATGTTTCTTTATATACTGCCCTACTATGTAGCCATGCATAGGCTTAACAAATTAAGAGTTCCAGAATAAGTACACTGGAGACTTACAACACTCTACATACTCTTTAATAATATGCACCCTTTTGCAAAACGGTTTCTAATGTATAGCTTTAACTGGCACACAAAGCACAGAAATGATACCAACACATTTATACTGGTAAAATCTAGGGCATCTTCGGGTTTAACCTTGTGTAACATTTATTTGATAATACTATAACTTCTTATAGGGACACCATCCAGGTAAGCAAGTGCGCTTTGAGGTAGTACTTTAGGGTCATTGCTTTCTCTACACCTAAAATCCTAAACTTATTGTAAACTCAGCCATGGTTCCTACTACAGCCTACATAACAAAAGTGTGTGGAGGCCCCTGTGACGTCATGTTGGCAAATGCACAGATCCACACACAGTCTGAGGGCACTGTGCTGTAGGGCTGTGAGCAGCGTGGGTACACTTCCTGCCAACAGCCTCTGTGCTCAGAGCATCCTACAAAGAGGCGGGGACACTGGGCAGAGGGGGTGTGAATGACCAGTCGCTGTGTTTTGGGGCCCACTGACAGATGGGAAAGCATGCAGCCTGCACTGAACTATATTTAGCAGAGTTAGTATGTCGATTCAGTGACGCTGGACTGGGAGGGCTATAAATATTCAATGACAGGACAGATCTAGAGGCGAATGAGGAGGCTATGGAGGAGGGAGCAAGAACAGAGAAGAAGAGAGAGGGAGGGAGGAAGCAGAGCTCAATGGACCGATTCATTCGGGGGGCTGTTGCTTTGGGTCTCATTATACGTAAGCACTTCAGTGGCCCTCCGCGGGACAACGAGGCCATTGCTCTGTCTGTGATTTACAGCCAATCCGGGACACATCCAAGATGCTGGCAGCTTTCACTCCAATCAGCTACACTTACGCACACCGCCACCAGTGGCACATCTGAGCCCATGCTCCACATAGTGCTCTCCATTAGACAGCCATTGTACAAAGTACCAGTCTGTTTGAATAAAGACTCTTCTTAAGTCCCCAGGAGCCTGTCAGTGACTACTGCAGCTCTTTTTACTAAAAATAATAGTTTAGTTCTTTCCTTCAGGTTTGGAACGTATGAGTGCTATGGTTAAAGAACATATTATACAAAAGGCACTTTGAGCTTTATGTTATGTTTATGTTGTATTGTTACCCCCTCATCAAATCCATACCTGGAGTTGTATTTTTGCTTAGTTCATTAATCCATTAATCCAATGTAGTCTTCCCTCTCACTCATAAGTGATCCGTTTGTGTTTTGCCTGTGTAGTCACAGATAAAACTCCAAACTTCTTCTGTGCAGCTTCTAAGCTCATAAACCATCACTGGACTCATTCTGCGCTCAAATTGTGTTCACAACAAAAGCATGGCTCTGTTAGCATAGCATTCACAGGGGATTTGTTTATTTTCCCATTTTTCATTTGTTGCTGACAGCAGAAGGAGCTCTAACGCTTAAATGGCTAATTGGAAACGGAGGTATAGTTTAGAAAGTGTGTTTGCCACATGTAGACATCACTTTAAGTTAGAAAATGTGAAATACTTATCCCAAAGTCACCAAAAGCATGTTTAAAAGAATTAAAAACAAGACTCCATAATATGTGTATGCATCTTTAAACATTTCTTAGCTGGACAAAGCCAGACCAAATATGCCAAACAACAAAAGACTAGCAGAAAAGGGCAATACCTCCAGCATCATTGGTCCCAAGGCATCTTTGTCGATCACACTTTGGCCTGTTGAAGACACGTCAGCTTTCTGCACCTCCTCCTCATTTGCTGCTGCAGCTTTCTCTGTAAAAAAAACAAAATCTAGGGTTCATCATATTTGGTACATAATTTTATTTTTGGTCCAATAGACCTTCAAACACTGTCAAATTAATTTCTAATGAATAATAATTCAACTGTTTCCCTTTCTGAGGTTACCCAAACTGGACTGCATAGCAGAAGTTACAGAAAACATGACTGAGACAATAACAAATCCTATAGAAAGAGAATATGCATGTTGTCTTAATAAAATGAACATAAACAATTGAAAGGTAAGGTCATCATCAAAATATGTTCTTTTTTAGTGCAAGTAATTAACATAAAACAATGCCTACTTTTGGAAGTAGAACTGTCACACAGACAGACAGGTTATGTCTAAGGAAAGGTTTATGAGCAGATGAAGCAGCACAGCAGACTGGCACATAGTGTACACATTATCTGTACACCATTGTACACATCTCACAACACAAACACCAAACTGGGTGGGACTCAAATTTTTTTCAGCAAACAAGTCACTCAGGAAATATTTTGTCTTTCATTTTAGCACCAGACCTGCACCTATCGTACCCGAGTTAGAGTTAGTCCTTAGTACACTGGGTTAATAACCAAGCAGAGAAGCCTTATGTTGCAAGCGTAGGCTGCCCTACTTTTGGAGATGAGAAGCAGAATATGAGTGGGCTGTTGGGGGACATTTTACTGTCACACCACGCCAAGAAGAGAACTGACCATATGGTGAGAAAATGTGTCAAAAAGCAAACTAAAAGATGGCCTTTTACAGAGTGTACAAATGCAAGAGCCGACACAAATGCAGGTTTCCTTGTGCACTGTGGCCAGTGCCACATCCATCTCCTTCAGCATTAATGATGTGCACAGCAGCAGGACACCTCCAGCCCAGCGGGGACCGCCACACCAGCACAGCTGCCCTGCTACTGCGCCATCACTCAGTGTCAGGAGGAGCTGCTCTGTCCACTGCTCACAGACCAAACCACCAGCTAGCTGGGCATGGGGGGCACTGACGCAGTCCAACATCCAATAATGCTTTTTTTATTTGGAATTCACAGACAAAAAGTCAAAAGCTGTCTTCTGAATATCTACTGTAAAAAGACATTGTGTCCAGAGGTAGCAGGGAAGGGCACAGTCAAAGAAAATGGGCAGAGGAAAGGAAGGGGAGGGGAAGAGTAATATGGGCAAGTGAGTGGGGGGTGGACAGCCGCAGCCACAGTTTGTGTGTCACTTTTGCATTAGATTACATAACGCTGGGCTGTGAGTCACAAACACAGTGACGTCACAAAGCAGGTGATTCATGTAGACCCAGGCTGGCCCACAGTTTGTACCACCTAAGCTGTTTCATATATATATGGTGTACAAGACTTACTCACTAATGACAGTGTGTGAAAGCTACAAACCCAAAGTGTAGTAATACTGCTTTGAACAAAAATGGTGAAAGAAAGCCTCCCATAATTGTTTAATGGCACCAGAGAGGAGCAACTGACAAGTACAGCCAAGCTCGCTTTGAGCATTCACCTGATGTTCTGGCTCCTAATGGAAGTGGGAGAGAGCGAAAACAACTGGGCTTTATAAATGTTATATGATGGAAGGAGCAATACATCAATTGTTCTGTCGGCTGTGAACAACATTATTTCTTGTGCGTAGCAAGAAGTCAAACCCATACAAGTTATTAAACCTGATGCCATCGCCAGCCCTCAGCCTCATGTGATAAATAGCAATAGTCAGACCAAATATGATTCCAACACAAACATACAGACTCAGACTTACCCTGCTCCTTTATTTGTCGGATCTGCTTCACAGTTTCCTTCAGGATTGCACATTTGTCGGGTTTGACGTTGAAGTTGTCGATGTCGTTGAAATTGGCAAAGATCAGCTCGGCAAGCTCCTCGATGTACTTGTTCTCGTGCTCGCGGTTGCGCTTCTCGTTGCTTCTCTTGGGACTACAGTGACAAAAATGTGAGATATTCAAGTAATGTGGCTAACAGCTGCCGGGCTGACAATGTTTTAGTTAGGAATAGTTTTTAGAACCAAATTCACTGTTATAGGAATTAAACTGAAGTTTCAGTTTAGATCATTGTGAAGTGCGTATTATAACTGTATACATGGCTCCACATTATCACAATAAACACAATGCAACGACACCCATCTGAGTTTTACATGAATGAAAAATGGTCCTGATTTTCTAGATTTAGACCTAATTTAGCCTTGTTATTAGCTCAACATAGGCCTTCAATGCAAGGCCTATGTTGAACACCTTGTGTTTCACCTTGTGAATTTGTTGAATTAAATTACTAGTAGTCCAATTTATTCAAATTGTTAAAAAAGTGCAATGATTGATAACTATTTTAATAATATTATGAAGTTGTTGTCATAGCAATATTTGAATATAGCATTTTTCTGGACAATGTAAAAAATGATCATAAACGATAACATTTAGCCATAATGTACATTTAGGCCTGTAATGATAATTACTATATTGACTTATCATTCAATATATTATGAATGGAACAATAATTATTGGGAGTCAGTATTTATCATGGGGACTTTCTCTTTGTAGTAGTGAGAAATTTTTGGTAATTTTTTCTGCAATATGATTAGAATATGAAGATCTGAGCTGTATAAGGTTGAATTATGAACTAAAATTAAACAAACTAATGACTTAAGTGTTGCATTCTGCTATTTATTTATACAGCTCAACAATATTTAACAATATTGTACATTAGAATACATTTTTGTAAATAATTATGTTTTGTTATCGTTTATGGTCTAAATTGACTTCAGAAATATATCGCACTTCAAGATGTGTTATCGTGACAGGCTTACTGTATTTTCCAGACTATAAGTCGCACTTTTTTCATAGTTTGGCTGGGGGTGCAACTTATACTCAGATGAGACTTATATGTGAAATTATTCAAATATATCATTTTTTTTGTTATTTTTACACTGACAACTGCGCGAGGGCGCTCTAGGCTTGTGTACCAGTATGGCAGCCACGCGGAAGCGGCGCTTCATCTACTTCCGGAGCAGGCGGAGTTGTTCAGAAGCGACACCGAGGATGAAGAATTCAATGGATTTAGTGATTTGGAGTGAGATCGAGAGTTTGGTGAACTTGTTAGCTTGTTTTTTATGCTTTAGTTATCTGATTAACTGTTAATATCTTATGTTAACATACAAGTTTGTTACGTTAGCGTGCTGCACTGCTATTCAGCCTATTGTTCTCTATTTTATTGTTATTATTATGCCTTTAAAAGGTAAAATGTCTGTTCTTGGTCTTGGATTTTGTAAAATAAGTTTCCCCAAAAAATGTGGCTTACAGTCCAGTGCGATCGAGATATATATATATAATATAATATATGTTTTTTTCTTCATTATTATGCATTTTTTCGCTTGTGCGATGTATAGTCCGGAAAATATGGTATGCACAATTTATTTATTTACTTATTTGATTGTTCATTGACATGCATTGTCCCAGACATGATACAACATGAATGTAAACATACTGGATTATAGCCAAAGGCTATATATTCACTGAATACATGTTTCAAATGCCCTTTCAGATTTAACCACAGTGGTCGTACCTGGGTCCTAAAAGTTCGGTTGAACATTCTTTGCGTTTCCGTGACTCTGCCCTAGCAGGGTCAGATGGGTTTTCACTGACTCCACTCATCCTCAATGCATATCAGCGTCTGCAAACACAAACACAGCAACAAGTATTTATCAACATAGAGCACACACTTGGAGAGTAGGGCTGCACGATTTTGGAAAGAAAATCAAATTGTGATTTGTCTGTATTGTGATACATGTAAAAATATGATAAAAGTAGTAATCTGTTCAGAGTGTGCATTGTAACATTTTGAGAGAAGCCTGAAAATGAACTAATAAACTAACCGAAGAATCCCATGCATTTCAGAACATGTTCTAAACTACATGTTCAACAAGATTTTTATTATAAAGATAGAATGAAAAAAACAACAAAAAACATCTCATAATAGAATAGCATCCTTTGAGATTTAATTATTGATTTAATTTTAAATATTTTTCAGCATCTTGCCAAGTGCTTAAACATCAACATCAGTCATTTTAGATAAACTATTTACTCTTAAAAATGGGAAAACATGTGGTGCGCTGATAACAAACAGTGCGATGCTGGGGGCACAGGTTGAGCCACTCCGGGAGAAAGCAGTGAAAATGGAGCGCGAAAACAGATTCAATCATGTCTGTGTGATGGTGCAGCCGTCCCCAGAGACGCTGAAATGAGAGCATGGCGTTCAGCCCACAGCACCAGACTGAGCTCTAACATGTACCCAGAACAACTTCAGTCCACAGCACCAAGCCCAGCCAGCACATGGGGGAGGCAGAGAGGGGCTGCACAATCCCTACACATTAGGGCAGCACCATCTATCGCTACAAATCGAAAATCCGAGTTGGCACAATTATGTTAAACCTGTAGTTTAGACCTCTACAAACATGTTCTGAAATCCTTTATTATTTCATCAGTTATCATATCACTTTTCCATGTTTCAGGCTCTCAAATGTTAATGCTCCTCTAGTTAACAACACAGAATCCTACTTTTTAAACATACACTGCAAATCTAATCAGATTTGATTCCTGTGATCTGCCGTTTTTGAATTGGACAGTTGTGATTTTTAGGAGGCTTTGCTTTTGATGAAATGTTGTTGTCAGAGGTGCTTTTATGTAAATTAGCACTCATCAAAAAAACTGCAACTATATTTTTGTCTAAAATCATGCAGCCCTACTACACATTCAACAGTTTTCAACAAGAGTGAAGTTAATATTTACTCACACAACTGTCGGCCGAATCAAATCTCGTATAAAATAGTGATATGTCTCTTATTCCACTTTGAATTCAGGGCGGGAGCTCATGCCACTAAACGAAAACTGATCAATAATTTAACAGTGTAATGTCTTATTAACAACCCACATAATCTAAACTAAAATCTTAAACCAAAGCAAAAGTTACTGTACATGAAGTCTATATGATTTCTACTGCATGTAAGATATGAACATTTATGTTTAAGCCTTAAGATGTCATACTGTAGAAAAATAATAGGCAACGAAATAACATTAAACTTATTCAGATGATGCCATCAGGCCAAGTTACAGGTAAAGTCTGTGGAGAGGCGAACCCGCTTACTCCAAGAATGCATGAGTTCAAGGTATCAAGGTATCTTTGAGCAAAATTGGAGTATAATTGCATTTAGACATGTTTAATGCAATACTGCGGAACATTCCAAGCAAAGAATCAACATCTCTGTAGAGACAAGCACCTTCCACTAGAAAGGTTACATAGTGTACCTTTAAGATCATCAGTGTGTCAGTTAAAATCAGAAGCATAAGCAGCACATTTCTGCTGTTTCATGCCTGACGACTGGTTTCCTCAGCCCCTGTAGAAAATCGGGAGAAGGGGGTAGTGCAGATAACAAAGACAGATCTGGGTGAAAGCGAGAGAGAGTTGAGTAGCGCTGGGGCATGCTGTGTAGTGATCCACTCGGAGACACTCAAACCATGGAAACCGCTATGACACACTGCTACGCCATTACATAAGTCAGAGCAGAGTACAGCGCAGCACAATGCCGAGGTGAGGTGGAGGGAGCACAGATTAGCAGGAGCAAGCTAAACTAGCAGAAATGAAGCAGTGATCAAGCAAACTTCACAGTGCCTCCCCACTGGCCTGAGGTGACCTAGTTTGAGCTAATGGTGGGGCCTCTGCTCTTGGATTAAACTGGTGCTGACAGGCTGCTGGGGAGAGGGAGACTTGAGAACATACTATTGTCACCCACGTCCAGGTTTAGCTAAACGTCCTTGTATCGCACCTACTAAATGTCATCAGCATGTCACAGCACTGGCCATTGAAATGTCTTTGTAACAGTGGTTTTATGCTTTTATTAATGACAGCTGAAACAGGCCATTAAACTCTCCAAGCTAAGTGCGCTCTCTGCTCCCATTGGTTATGCCCATTCTATCCGACAAGTTACCAGGGGGATTCTGCTGCCGATTGGCCGTGCCGGTCCCATTGGGCTTAATATGATTGGATGTCTGGCTCTCCTTGACATGGCAGTAATGAAGGGTCATTGTACATCGTGACAAATAAGACACACAGGAAGTAGCAAGCACGTTTCAATGACAGCGGCGGCCGGACCATTCGTGCTTTCGTTCCAGAAGGCAGTGCTTTTGTTGCTAGGAAGTCCAAAATTCACACAGGCAGATTAGCGAGGGGTTTTAATCCTGCAGAATGCGCTGGATCCCTGGGCAGCTATAAACAGCTGGGCGGGAGTTAGCACTTACTGGATGGAGGTGGGTTCACAGAGTTAATTATCTTGTTCCGCTCGGGGAGGGGGCAGCGCTAAGCAGAGCTGCAAACTTCATGCCAAGTTGTAGCAATGACACTTATTTGAATTCACAACAGTACGTCCCATTCTCAGCACATAACAAGTTTTGTTAGCTATGACGATTTAAATGCGATGGACCCGATTTTTACCATGAAAATCAACTACTTCTGTTTTGTATGTTTAAGTGTTTACAGCACTTTTCACAACCTTCAGAAACCAGTGGAGTTTTGCCTTCACAGTAAAGCTAACAACAACTAGCATGCCAACAGCACACTTTCTGGTTCTCTGTTGATACAATTCTTTAGAATTAGTTGCAGAAAGCACACAGCAGCCTCATTTTAACCCCAAGAGCTGCTTTTATGATATATCTGTACTAGGACAGAACAAACTTCACTCAACTACATTAAACTGGTAGAGCCACTCACAACAACATAATGTAATCAATAAATGTAAAAACAGGATATTGGTTAATTGATGTTTATGCATTTGGTGAAGGTGGCATGGGTGCCCGACACTGCGTTTACTGGGGTACCACTGGAGCAGACAGAGCCTGGAGAGGCAGGAATGTGGCAAGGACAAGGACCTGCCTCTGCCCTGTCAGAGCGCTCTGGGACAACATGTACACCAGCGGTAAAGACACGGTATTCAACTTTGAGTCGGCCAAGTACTGTACCAGTGTAGTGCAAATAAGACATCCTGTGTAGCAATGTAGAAGCAATTAGGTGCAATGCGATGCCATAGGTTCTGGAGGCATTCAAACGCCTGGGGAAATATTAGCTCGAAATGGCCATTAAACTATACTGTGTCCTAATCCATACGTAGTAAAGACAGTACAATGTGTATTTAATCAACAACTGTCAGTTTACTTTGAGTCGCAATTGCCAGTGATTTTGTTAATAATAAATCAGGCAGTTACAGAGTACAAAAGTACAAAATCTGGCATTTACCATGAGTTAACATGCGCATAACATTAAGTATCACACTGCTATCAAGTGCCCTGAATCCACCACGCCTTTAGATAAAATTTCAGCTGTGATCTTAAAGCTGCACCATTTTACTTGGTGGAGCGTCTGCTATGCGCTTGTCTCCATGGAGATGTTATTGCCTTGCCTAGAATTTTCCGCAGTATGGCATTAAACTTGTCTGTCTGACAGACAAGCAGGTGATGCCATGAGGCCAATAACAACACCTGTAACTGAATTAATGAAAGATGGACAAGTATAATGCTTTACCGTGGAACATTCCAGGCAATTCACCATCAAGACAAGTCGGTGGTGTGCCCTGCATCATAATGAAAGCAATGAAAGCATATAATAACAACATATCTGCATTAATTAGGTTTAATGTTCCAGGGCAATAGTTCTGTGGCAGTGATGGTTTGCGTAATGCAGGCGTTATTGTCAAAGAAACTGGGACAAAAGTTGAAGCGCTACAAAAGTGTAGCGTGCGAAGTGTAATCCAGGGGCTCCATTACACTCCCTCCAGGAGTCTCCAGAGCTGCTGAATCATCCACTCCAGTCGGACGCACCAGTCGGACGTACAGTAGGAACAGGAGAGCGTCTAATTGCTGTGGGGAGGGGGTCTGTGCCAGGCTGCTACTCCTGTAATCATGTGAGGAGCAGGGCCTTGATTATAGAGACACGCCCAGTGCTGTGGAGCTCAGGAGCAAAGCGAGGCCTCACTGTGCATTCAAGTATATCATCCCAAAGGCTGCACCAGTGTTTGAAGTGTTCTGCGCTGTAATAAGCAGGGATCTTCCACCAACCGCCAAACCACTGAGAGCCATGGAACAATGATGCCCGGGCACAAAACGAGAGAAACGGTCTCAACAGGACAAGAAATGAACTTAATCCCAAAAAACAATATAAAAGCTTTTCAATGCAATTTTGTATGGCCCAAAAATCATAACAGCGGTTGCCTTGCAGGACGATTCAGTCTAGACTCCAAAAAAGTTTTTTGTTTGGGATTTTTTGTTCAGTTTTTTTCATTCAGAAAGCTGGTCACATACTGGAGGATTATGGCTTTCACAATTTGGTCTTGGTGTCTATAATTGTGAATAATACCAGGATGTTTATTCTCACAATATTCATAACATTAAACTGTATACTGTGGCATCCCTACTCTGAAGGATTGCAGTTAGAAAAAATAATAACAAACAGCCACGATGTGTACAAGTTAATTGACAGTCATTCATAAGTCCAGGAACTATGGGCCAAATACAGTGATGGGGGGTTACAGCAGGACAGTGCAAAATGAGACGACTGAGGTCTACACTGACACACCACACCATTACCTTCTTCCATTGGTGTATATTAGAGTGGCCAACTCACATAAAGGGTGCTATACATGCCACCCCTGAGTGAACTCTATCAGCAATAACAAAAACGGACTGTTCGAGAAACATTTATGTATTTTATCCTATTATTTAACCAACTGTTAGACACAATACTTCAGTTATCTTCTGTTCTTATGTAATGTCCTTGGTCCAAACAAAAGCCACAGCTCCACATTTCACATTCTCAAACTTTTGATAAGAGGGAGAAAACTTCAGCTGTGGAACCTTATAAGTCGCAGTGAAACACTCTCCCTGCCAACACGACCAACAAACAAACTAATCCTCCAATAACGCACTGCACAATACAGTTTGGAGTGAGGTAAACATGGGCAACAGTGTCAAGAAGTCAGGAGTTCACAGTAATCTTCAAGAATACATATTGTGATTGCTGACTTATCTATTAAGACCTTATCTAGTAAGAGGCTCATGAACGGCGCCGAGAGTAACTGATCTAATGTCGTCTCTATGGAGAGGTTATTGCTTTGCCTAAATAAGAATGTTACACAGTGTGGCATTAAACATGTACAGATCAGTGGAGAGGCAACCCTGCTCACAGCAAGAATTAGAGCTGCAGGTATCGATTATTTTAGTAATCGAGTTATTTATCGATTATTTACTTTGAGTAAATCAAGTAATCTTTTTACCTTCCATAAAATATCCTTAAAACAATATTATATATATATAGTTATAGTAGTTATAGTTAAAACAAATTCGTTTTTCTGCTTGAAATAACACATTTATTCTTAATTACACATCAATATGTTCCCAAAACAGAAACATTTCACTTATGATAGACCAGATCAAAATGTCCCTAGAATATTTATATCAATTTACTTGCTAACAGGCTGTTACAGTTCCTATTAATTATTTTCATAGAAAATAAAGTTTTATGTCTTCAGCTAAGATAAGCGTTAACATCTACATGTGTTTATCCTACTGTGTTGTGCTTTGAGCTCCGTCTGCAAAACTGAGGTAGAGTCATTTTGCAGCGCTAGCTCTGTGTGTCATTCACTTTAGCCTCCATGTCTTTGCCTCTCGTCGTGCCTCTGTTTTTGAACTGGTTTGATTCATCATCTCGCGCCTCCATGCTCTGGCACACAACAAAACTCTGCTCCCTAAAGTCACTTGTGGATCTAAAATACACGCTTTCGTCACTGTTCTACACTGTTGTGCAGTTGGTGCTGTGCAGGCTCCTTGTGGAAACAAGTGCTGCAATGGTTCCGTGCAGCCTGTGCGCTTCAGTTTCATGTGGTTTTAACCAATTATTACAATTAAATTAATCATGAAGGCAATAAAATAATAATAGAAGCTTTTTAGTAATCAAATTACTTGATTTCAGCCCTAGTAAGAATGCATGCTTTTCAAGACTTTTTTTTGGTAATAAAAACACCTGTAGAGAAATAAATGCTAAATAGATACCATACTGTGAATATTCCAAACATGGAATCTGCAAAACATCGTACCGGTGACCAGCATGTAGCAGACCCACCAAAAATGTTGCATAGTGTGCCTTTAATAACATAACTTTAAAATGCAGGGGAATGGCACGACAGTCATGACAGTAGCCTCTTACAGAGCTGGTTGTGTCAACAAAAACGTCTAAATTCCCACAGCTGCATTAGAGTCATGTACCCTTCGTTTGTCACTCTCAAGCGCTGCTCCACACTCCAATCACTGCAGTGTAATGGCTCCGAAGTGCTACCCAAAGCCAGATCCCCATTTACTGAAATCTGATCAGCCTCATGAATCTTTAACATGGCAAGTCACTTTGGGATGTGGCCCTGGATCTCACACAGAAACAGGGAGCAGAGCTGGAAGCAAAGACCCAGAGTCCAGGGATTGTAAAATTGATTAACTGATATAAATAAGTGGCTCTTCACAACAGCGCGCTCACCCATTTATCTGTGGTCCAGGGCAATGCCAAAGGGAACTCAGATGTCACTGTGGAAACATGACTTGTTGAAGTTCAGAGGAGGATTTACTAATAAAACATTAACCACAAAGCTAACTATCAGTAGACTACTTATAATGCAATGTAATGTATTATTGTGAAATCTAAAAACAGGGTCAGAATATCCAATTAAATGTTCTAAATATTCACATCTCCAACCCACTGCAGTCTATGTTGAGACATTAGAACAAAAGCTCATATAGTTTGACAATAGAACACAATGGTGTCCCATGTAAACTGTGGACTAGGACTGCACATTATATTACAATCAAATCGAAATTTGTGTTACCGCAATTGTCAAATCGTAAAGGCTGTAACTAAATACAATCAAATGTCCTCTGCAAAGAACTAAATATCCTGCCTTTTCAAAGAAAAGATCCTGGTGTCCCTGTAGATTAGACCTGTACCAACATGTTCTGAAATGCATGGGATTCATATATTAGTTAATTAGTTCATAATTCTGTCTAATCTTTAATGCTCCTGGGGTTGTTTATAATGTGCAGTGCACGCTACACAGAATCATCCTTTAAAACATATATGGCAAATCCAATTGCAATACTTGACAGAAAAAACAACTGACAGGCATGTATTATGTATTAAGAAAATGCTCTTACCTTGGTTTAGTCCAAAGAGTCCCTCAGGCCATTGCAGCAGGACGATAACGCTAGGAAAGCTTTAAGCATTGTCCACTTCTCCCTGCTGAAAAATAAAAAAACAGAATTGGCAACCAGCACGAACTCTATACATTTGAAAAGTTAATATGTATTCTGTAATATGAGTCAAATCTATATGGTTAGGTAAATATAGTTAGGTTTTGGTTAGGCCTTTAAGCAAGTTCTTGTTACAAACTTAGAACAACTAAGGGTAACATCCCCGGGCACATCTTATCTGTTTGCATTGAGTTAGCATGAAGCAGACAGTGGGCTTATCTCCGCTGGGACCTTCAAGCTTATTACACTGTAGAACAATGTGCCTTTTTAATCTGGGCACACAATTAATTAGACAAGAAAAAAAACTTTCAAATTTAAACCATATTCCCTTTTGGATAATTAGGAAAAGCAACCAAGTCCAGAGAAAGTCCCAGCTAGGCTATTTGAAACTTTTGAATGTACCCTGAGTGATCCGGGCCGGGGTGATTTCTTCCTAAAATACCTGCCAAGTGTGCGGGCTGAGGAATGCGGCGCTCATGTGATGTCATCATGTGCTGACATAACTGTGGAGTAAACCGATTCCCCTTCTGAACCCTGCACAACATCACAGCCAACAGCGATGCGGAAGAAAGTTGATATATTTACTATTTCTGAGCCAGTGTGCTGAGATCTGCCACTATGACTCACTGTATTAATCACACAAGAATCAACACAAGAAAGTAGATCAATAGCTATAAATATTCAGATGTAATTTAGTGTAATACAACGTCTTATTTTGATACCGATTTCACAACTTCCTTCCTCTTTCTCCTCTTCCCGCTTGGCATTTAGTTCTCATCATTGGAGGAATTTCCCTGGGGCCTTAGTGCTGTCACATGCTCGAGCTCAGTCCAGCCCTTGATCTGTGACTGAGTGACAGAATAAGGTGCAGAACGGAGAAAAGGGGGCTTAATGAACTAGTTAAAGACTAATTATTGTCACTTCGAACTAAACTTCTAATAAGTTTTCTTTGAAGGTGCCAGAGACAAAGCTGAAAGACTTTTTGTCCCGCTAAAAGCACAAAAGGAGTATCAAAACCTCTGCTGAGCTCACAATCGTACAGATAAAATAAACTTGAAGGTTTGCAAGAGATGGTCTTCCTAGTAATGAGCGTAATGTTATATCCAACGTGTCTTGCTTATATTCAGGAAATGAATATTGAAAGCCATTTTATTAGTTTATAATGAGACAAAATCAAACTGAAACAAAATTTTGTTGAAGGTGAAAAATATATAATTTGTTATATCGCCCAACCCTATCTGCATGCTTTGAACTTTCCACACCTGAAGCTTTTGTTTATTGACTAACCCCTTGTGGCTAGAGTATCGTCCTGCTGTGTGTCGCAATCCTATAAAAATGACAAAAAGTCTAGCACCCACACACAAAAAAAACCCCCAAAGAATTTCCTTAGCCTTTTAATTTTTAACATTATCACCGTAGCTAGGCCAATAATTACTATATCAACTTATCATTCAATATATGGAAGCGGCAACAATATTTATTGGGGGTCAATATTTATCTTCTTTGCACTAAAAGGTTGAATAAATCACTTCTATGACTCATTATAGATACATACTAAGTTCTAAAGTGTTTCATTCTGCTATTCATTTATTGCAGCACATGTTTTTTTTTTACAATATTGTACATTCAGAATAGTTTTGGGATTTAAATCTGCTCTTGCGTTATTGTGTCAGTGGCATAAATTAGTTTCAA
The DNA here is from genome assembly GCA_000787095.1 of Periophthalmodon schlosseri. NCBI lineage: Eukaryota > Metazoa > Chordata > Actinopteri > Gobiiformes > Gobiidae > Periophthalmodon > Periophthalmodon schlosseri. The sequence continues at coordinate 120,473 of KN483111.1, read as the reverse complement.
TAGCATTGTTTATCATCATCTGTATTTTCTTCATCAATATATCACACTTCAAAATTTGTTATCGTGACAGGCCTAACCGTAGCTGGTAATAGCGCAGAACCAGTTATGTGACGCAGCCCCCACCCACCGAGCTTTGTCTACCTGCCATTTCTGAAGTGAGACTAGCTGCTGAAATCAGTTATCGGTGTGAAAAAATGACTCATGATTCACACAGCAACATATGCACAAACTGTAAAAACCTCCCACAATTAAACTTGTGTCGTGACTCACAATTAAGGAATGACGAATCTGAAATGTTTGATTACAATACCAGAAAACCTGCCCACATTGCAATGAACACAGTACCTACACAAGACACTCTTAGGAGAATCTCAGTTTAAACAGACACTGGCTCCATCTGTTAATGGGGTTTAGCAGAAGGTCAAAGAGCATCAGGTGAAGAGTTCAAGCTCCCCTTAAACATGTAACACAACTGCTAATCGACAGCTTCATTATATAGTATTCCTGCTTGTATTAGTTCCAGTTGTGCCAGCGAGATTGCAACCATTCAAATAGCAAAGGATGCCATTTATTTAGGTAATTTAAGGTAGTTCTATTCAGCTGTTAATATTTCAGCTCTGCTAATACACCTAGGAATGTTTTAAATGTGTACTGCAAACTGAATCTTGAGTTTTACAACATACATCATAAAGCTAATGCACACTGCAATTAGGAGTCTTTTCTCAAAATTAAAAGCTCTAAGACCTGTCTTTGAACATAAGAAAAACATTTTTAAAACTGTTGCCATCTCTCACAAGTGACGCTGACAATGCCAACAGCCGTGCTAATCAGGTTCACATAGGACAAAAGGCCAGATAGTTCATGCACTAGAAATTGACCATAATGGTGGGGTCAGCAAGGGGCTAAACACCAGTGGAGCTCCTATTGGGTGCCTTTTGAAGGGCCCTGCTAATGGCCCCAAACTCAATAAGAATTAGGGCTGATGGGTGCCCTAATGAAAACACCTCGGCTCCTCCGCGTTTGGCCCAGACCTTCGTCCAAAGCAATTACTCACAAATTAGGTTTCATTTAACACAGCCAAGAAGCTCTGTGATGCTGGGGATAAGTTACGAGTGTAAGTGTGACTCAAGATGGTTAGAAATGCAATAGATACCACTGAACAAAGCACAAATACCACGCACACAGGAGAGCGCGATGGCAAACATGAATGGAATGTGGTTGTACTGGGCTGCGAGGGACTATTGCTGGGTTTCTGATGACATCACAACATTTTATAGGCCTATCATGTTTAATAGAAATTTTGTTAGTAGAATTTGTTTCCGGTACAACAACAAAAAATGCAATTGTTTGTGTGACTTACAAACAAAAAAAAGGCAGACATCACAACACAAAACACAACAAGTAAATATAAGCGATCAGTTTTATTTTTTTTGTTTTACTTTTTCTTATTTTCTTATTCTCATGCTAGAACAGAAAAGCCATTCTGGGTTAATATGGACTTTTTATGAGGGTCACAATTACCTGCCAATATCTGAAAACAATTCCCGCCGTCATTGTTCAAATAAGACTTGAATGTGAAAAAGCTGGAGGCCTACACTTTCCCCGTGGAGTGCAAACAAGCTGTAGAGGAGATGACTGGTGCTCGGTGACATCAGAGAGTGAAGACGCGCTCACAGTAAAGCAGGGTTTTATTACAAGATGGCAGCCGGCCAGCACATTTCTATTGGCACCGGCGCACATCTGGAGGAGCAGTGCCAGGTGCCCACACAGCTGTTGCTCTCATATGCAACAGGTGGCCTCTGCAGTCGTGACCTGGGGGCAGTAAACACATTGTGGATGTCCCATAACTACAGTGAAGAAGAGTGCATGGCAACCAGGGGAGTCACGGAGACAAGTGCCAATCTGTGCACCAGCTCCACAAAAGCACAAGCTATTTGAGACGCGGTTAGCACAAGAAATTTACGTGTTAGTATAAAGCCATTATACTGTCTTATGAAATAGTATATGGATGGAGAGTTGGCAAAAACTCAACAAAACTCTTTTTGTAGGTTCAAGCACAAATTCCCTCTTATTCAAAGGAAATTTGATAGCAATTTGGAGAACTAAACAATAAAACCCCACACTAAATGCGCAACAGCATGACATAATCAGACTTGAATTTCTATACATAGTTAGAACCAGAAGCCAAAAGGTTTCATGCATGTAAACACAATGACTAATGTCCAGTCAACGGGGTGTGGGCTGAACACAGCTGATGGTCCAGTGACAGATCACTGGTCTTGTGACCGCTGTGTGTGTCAGATGCACAGCCATTGTGTGTACTATTGAGAACTGCGTATGCTAAGAGTCCTGCTGTCAGCCATGACTAGTAGTGCAGAGTTCCTGTGGGGGCTCCGGGCTGCGCTGTGGAGGCGGGCTCAGGATAAGGAGGTGCTACATGAGACCAGAGGGATCAGCTGATACAACTATGTCGCCTTTATCAGCCTCACACTCACTGTGTGACAGGGCACTTTCCCGAGCTCACACAGGAACAATCTGGAAACTGTACTCAACAATACAAGAATCAAATACAGAATATAGCATTCAATTAAGAGCTTTTGTAAATATGATTTCAAATACAACATAGAAAATGGTAACATTCTGACAAATTAGCGCAACTCAAAAAAGGTCCACCAAAAGGATTTTCCAAGGCCTAAAGAAATCCATAAGTGTAGCCCAGAGCAGGATGAACAGATTTCAATACAATATGAGAACACCAACCAATACAAATGCTGAGACTTTCCTTTAGTTAAAACCAAGTGAACATCAAATTGATCCAAATATTTAATTTTTTAAAACATCAGAAAATCTGCAACATACTTCAAAAATATTTAGACAGCAAACATTATGAACTGTTCAGTGTCAATAGTGGCCAGTATATAGTATTTTAATACATTCATAGAATCACTGAGCCACCAGTACGTCCTGTACCACTGACAAACACAAGCACCTTGCATGCTGATGTAGCGAGGCAAAGTGTGCGCAGGCTAATAATCTGCAATGCACGTTTGGGGGGTTGACTTTAAACCCTGGCATTACCTGATTAAGTAAGCTGCTGCTGCTGCTGTGACTGTAGAACCTGTAATTGGACCAGACAGACCAAAGAGCAATGGCAGCACTCTCTTCTGACAGGTAGAGACATACTAAAAAAGTCCACATTAAAGGAAGCATGTTCAAAATGAAAATGCACCGTCTTAAAAGCCCTGACCAATGAAGAACCTGGGCCAAACCAAACAGGACTCTGATCTTTCATTTGACTGTGCACCGTCGATAATCCTGAACTCTGGGTAACTGGTCCAATATCTGATTTGTGAAGAGACAACACAGTGCCCCAGCCTCCTCCTCCTGTGTGCTGCCTTTGTAGAGTATTCCACAGTGGAGAAATGGGAGGAGGTGGGTTTGTTTTGACGGCCCACGCCTTCAGGTGCCAAAACCTCAAACCTCTGGAGAAGACATGAATGAAAACAGAAGCTGCAAATCAGACCGACATCAACGAGATCTGAGTGCGAGACCAGGAAGTGCACATATTTAGGAAAACAAGACAACCAAGCTGTCTTCTCTTCTCTGAAATAATGGCCCTTTGCTTTACAGGCATCTCAAATTGTTTTGCTTTGCATCTTTCATCGGAGCAAAGACATTTCACAGAATATGTAGATGGTAATGATGCAGTGTATTGACTTAATGAATGTAACAATCCACTCACAAAGGGTCTTGAGATATTCAACTCTTTGTGTCAGTCCCAAACAAGGATGTAATTGTAAGTGAATTCAGTATACTGTGACTGTACAGACAATATTTTGGCATCTGCAGAAGAGAAAAAAGTAAAAGATAATAGTTCTTGTGTATGCAGATATTGTACAAGTTTTTTTTTTCTTAATTATACCATGTACAGAGTGGTTACATTTTGAAAGCCACTGACACCAGTCAAACCAGTCTGTTGGCAGTGGGCCATCTGAGGTAACACAAACATTACGCTGTGCATCAGGTGTGTGTTGCCTTGAGAAACACAGGCTGAGATTACTTGAGTGGCATAGTGCCAACACAGTGCAGAGAGGCATCACCAATCTTATATAACCAAGCTCATTTTATTCAAATGCAAGAATCGTTATTCAAGATTACTTAAGACTCCCCAGACTTGAAAGTCCACTGTTTGTTGCATAACAAAAGGGAGCAGTCATTTTGGACATATGTGTTGATAACTAAAATAAAACTGGGAGCAGTGTTAATAAACAAACAACATCTTGGATTTCAATTATAAAAACAAACACTGTGGTCTGTGTCTTAGGAATGATCAAATATAGAATGAACTACAAACAGTAATGTTTGGACTACACAGGTCGCTTGAGGAGATTCTGTGTATTGCTGAAGAGGTAAAGCAAGATAAAGCAGGCAAAAAGCATATTATAGGTCAGTAAGAGAACAGTGCTGAGTCAGCAGATCAGAGGGAAGAGAGAGAGGGATCCTGCTGGTCAGAGTTTGACCCTCACAATGTGCACAGCATAAAAAGGCACAAAGTGAAGCCTCACATTCCTCTGGCTTTATGACAGCAGAGTGGGAAATGCTCTGTACATGACACTGCAGCCAACTCCGCCTCCTGCTCCGCACACAACACTTAAAGCTCCTTTCCGGGACACCACTGTATACCTCATTTTCACAGCGCCATGTTTGTGGACCACCCACTCCAGCAGGCAGCTTACTCAGGCCAGTCCTCGCTCCCTCCCTCCTCCCATGCCAAGGATTCCACCCTGAGCAATGGGAAGGGTGCCAACCACATGCTAGCACCCTCGCTAACACCCAGCGCAACAAACGCATTGTGGCAAAGAGGAAAGTGATCTGAGCGCTCACAGATACCAATTCTTCAAGATTGTTTTAAAATATGCATCAAGTATTAAACTAATAATTGAACAATTACTTTAACAGATTTAGCCATTAGTAGTGTTTAGTACTTAGCAAAAGCAACAGAAAGCTGCCAATGCTAAAACTAAAAGAGCAGCGTGTTTAAAATAGTAACAGGTATTAGAGCTACAATATTGTACAGATAAGCAACACTGCGCTTGTAACAGCTGCAAACGCATTGTCACACTGGCAGTCATGTCAGCTTTGTTCAGGCCAAACTGGAGGAGGGCACCTTCTTAGCATTGAGCAGCAGACACCACAATATCATTTGGCTCTCTGGATCAATATGCACTTTGCTGTGGCTGACCTACATACAAGGAGCAGTGAGACCTCCACCAGCACAAAGACCACCCCAACCTGTGCCTCTATGAGAACAAAAATGCATTACACAACAAATCAAAAATACAATTCATAAAAACATGTGAAGGAGAGAATGAGCTAATTTACACTGATGAAAATAAATATTGATATATAAGAGTAAAAGCTATAGCAGGGACGCCACTGGAGAACTATAACTGCAGTTTGCAAGTTTAAAGAAAACACTGTGTTGTATTTGTACTTGGTGTATCACCAAGTTACCAGATCATTCTCATTTCAAGAGAAAACAAAGTCCTTTTCTAGACTTTGAAGCAGTGAATTCGATTAGAAAATGCCATTGAGCAAAACAGTGCAAGTAACTGAACTCCAGCTCTGGTTATTGTTTGGACATGACAGGCTCTTCTTGACTGGCGAGTGAGTGAAACCGGCTCTTGTTCAACACTGGCCCTGCATACAACAGGACTCTCCCGCACAGTTAGCAGAATGGAGCAGGATGGCTGATTTGAGGTCAGCCGCTGCGACACAATGACGATGTGCCTCGAAGCAACGTACAGACGGGAGTTAAACGTGCGCCGCTCCGCCTCTTTCATGTCAGAGCCCTCCTCAGTTTTCCAGTGGAACACCGTGATCAGGCATCCTCCCCTCCGCTCTATGTAAGAAACCTGCCCATTACCCCGAGCTCATCCCTCACGCCCACCCAGGACCTGTCACAACCACTGTTTCCATGGCGACATGAACGCAGACACGGCCAGGGTGAGATGCCCAGCGAAACAAGGCACCACACACGTATATTGTATGTACCAGGGGGGAGGGGGAGTGTGGTGACAGGAAGAATATACAAGGCAGACCCTATAGGAGTTTATGTGATTGGCAGATAACAGCAACGCGAGGCGTTTATTGTGTGTTCACAGGCTGCCTGCTGTTTGTCTGACCACTGTCACTGTCAAAGCATGACACATATCATTACATATAAACAGCTACACAACTAAAAACAATGACTTAAGAATACAGTACTCATCACCCAATTTACAATCGCTACAGAAATCAATGGATGCTTGCACCGTTTCCAGTTGTGAATTCAATTTGATTACAGTGGCAGCATTTATTTACATGACTTGTTGTGATTTTGGGCAATTCCGTCACTGGCTCACCTCAATGTATTTGGTTTTGTCACAGGAAAACTGGATTTTGATGTGACTACAAGTGCAAAAGACACAATTTATTATTTTATTTTCATTTTTTTAAAGAGGGCAACAGTTGGGCGATTAATCTAAGCATGGCACACTGGAAAATAAAAACACTGTACAACTAAATGCAATATTAGCTGGAGTGGAGCAGCTGATTCGAGTTTACATTCACAAAAGAGAAGGTAAATGAGAAATCAGGGACAAGCTTGTCATTTTTAAGCTCACTTCAAATGAATCAAGGTAATGTCATTAATAAAAGGAAGATGTAGAGACATGAGAGACACATCAGTAGAAAACAGTGTCAAGAGGAAAACATAGTATCTCATGTGAATGTGAATACTAGTGCCATTTTGAAAATACATTTTTAGGTGTCCTACAAAGTTATTACCAAAGGATTTCAGTGTTTCCCGCAGGTTTATACTAAGACTATAGTGGCATAAGCGCTCCATATTTTAATCATTTTATTTAATACACTATTTTGCTGTATAAATGTCACTTATTGCCACTACTGAACAAAAAAGCACTGATTACAGATTAAAAATGGTTACTTACTATGTTTATGACAAGACTACAGGTATTATTTGCGTTACCATTTTTTTGCTCAGCTAGTTTTTAAGACTATGGGAATGAAAATTTGACTATGGGGGGCCACTGGATTTAGAGCAAAGCCCCACATCAAAGCACACTGGCATGACTGGCCCACCACACAGACTTTATTCCATGTTAAATGGACTTCAATGAACAGAACCAAAGAAAACATTGATTTGAAAGTTGACAATACTGCTGTTTGATGCTGCATATGTTCACGTACATGAAAATTAACAATTAATTATTAAAAAAAAGAAAGAAAAGACAAATTCAAAGACTAGTAGTATCCAGCAGAGCAAGGGTCAAAATACTGAATTGCTAAAGTGACGCAACGGGCAAAGGTCACTGATTACAACAAGGGTTTCGTTCCAAGTGCACAGTCAAGCCACTGATTTTGATGAACTTACCAACATCTAAACATAGGCTGTAGACAGACTAACTAAGAGTTACTAACCCCCACAATGAGTGCAACAGCTTTGCTTAAAGCAGAGAGGAAACAAGATTATGTCAGAGCTCAGCAATAAAACACATACCTTTTGCCTATACTGTAAAGTGTAGGAACAGTTCATGTAGGTTACTGCCTAAACATGAAGTCGGCAGAGGCAGCGTGAGAACAGCTACTCTCTATTACACTTAAATAAACACATACCAGCTCATATGAATTCCTTAACTGTGACAATACCGACATACTCATTCCTGGTGAATGCAACATCAGTATGCATCAAGTCATAACCCAATTGTGCACAGTCTATAATCTTATTGAATGGTTAGGTCCCACTTACAAATTAATCATAATCAAGCAATTAGTTGGTTTTATTTCTGGATTTCAAATGCAATGCAAATTACAATTACTAGGCTGTAAAAGGTAGTGTGTGTTTTGTGGTGTTGTAAAAACAATAAAAGTATAGAGGACATTAGTAAAAATGCCATTAGATTTTTAGAAAACGAATCAATAAATATTATGCCATCAAACGTACCTGACCGGAAAGCATCACTTCCTGGCATGTAAGCTCTAGTACTGCTGTCCCGAGTAGTGTAGTGACACGAGTGGTGTGCACCATAAGGTGGGCATATTCATGCTACAAAAACTGCTCAACTGGTTCCACAAGACGAGTTCCTGCATTTGACAAGAGAGCGCTGACAGTGATCGAAATGGCACAAGCTGTCGGTCTGTACATTACTGAGCATGATGATGGTTCACACAACAACCAAGTGCAACCTACACTTCCACAGTCAGCCTATAATGCTATAGCCATTGCGCCAGGCTATAGCGGATTTATTCTAACTTTAATGCGCAGCTGAAGTTCTGATAACCAAAATCAGAAACCAAAACAGGACATTTTAATAACGTCAACATCCATAACACAACTTTTTGATGTGATTTCTGAGGCGGGTTTATCAAACACTATGCTCACAGAGTTGTTGTGTACAAAGCTAATTAGTGGTTAAAACAACCCTGAAGCTGGAATGAGACTCGGGCCACTTCACCACTACAACAGGCGATGGAATATGGCTAATATGACCAAGTTGGAGAAGTGCCCTGCTAAAAGTACATATGTTAAAGTGTGGATGCCGCTCGGGCTCTCACATTTTCTCACAGTCGAGCCTGCAGCCACAGTTAGCATGCTAACTCTCCTGCTGCTGACGAACTTCGCCCGGTGTCGTCTGCACGGTCACTCGCTCACTCAGCACAAAAAACAATGACATATGAAACTATTGTGCACGCACTAATTTACTTTTCACCCGACGCACACATGTCCACGCATGCCTTTACTGTCAGGGGCTGAAGCACACAGCAAGATTTTCCCCATAAGATCGCTGTCTTAGCCCTGTAATGTAAGTTGGCTGCAGAAAACACTATTGACACGGGTAGAGAGCTTAGCCAAGAAGCTAACGCTTGCTAATAAGCTAACACTGAAGCAAGAGCCTGTGCCAGACAGACACACAACCGAGATTGAAGACATCGCACTGAAGCATAGATTTTACAACCAAAACATCAAGTGCCGTGTGGAGAAACGGCATCGGCGTGTGTAGCTACTCACATTGTAATACTTTGGCGTCTGTCTCCGCGGTTAAATCCCGTTTAAAAGAAAGTGATCTGACCTTCGCGGTAGTGAAACAACATTTCTGCTGGCTAACTGTGCCGCCATGTTACTCCTGCTCTGCAAACCAATGCTGAGTGTTTATCTGGTGGTAGCTGCTATCCTCCCCCACAGCGGACCACATCACGGGGCTCACGGTATCACCTCCGTCCGACTGTGCCAGCCCAGCAACCGGGGACTTACCTTTTAGGACCACACCACCTCCCGGAGCAGTATTTTGATGACTACTAACATTTTAATTATGTCACGGGAATATCTAATGTCAAAACAGCCACCACTAGATGATCAGCTGTGTGAAACTGTCACATACGCTTTAGGCTATCCCCATAGCACTAACTTTAGTAAAATCGAAATCATCTACAGAGCCTTATGTTATTTAACAACACATAATAATGAAAACCACTGTTACTTGCTATTATTCCTAAGTAGCGAAAATACTGTATCAATCATATACAGTTTGTTGTATTGTATTAATTTACCTAATATCAACACAATTGTTTTAAAATATAAATATTAATTGGCTATAGGTTATTCTCCACAAAATCATGTCGCCTCGGTCTAATTGTGCGCTACTCTTTGGCACTTAGACTACTACAATAGCCTACTTGAGTTGCCCAGAGGGATCTTTTTGCTTATTTAATAGCCAACATACACTGCCCTACTTATTTATCCACCTTGGTTTAAAGCCTGGTCAACTGTCCATGAATCAAACACCAGGCGTTTCTCTCACTGAAAATCTGTGCAATAGTGCCACCAAGAGTTTAACTGTATCAACTTATAAACAAACAAGAAGCCCACAGGCTGTCTGCTGAGTTTCACTTTTTTGTCTTTTTAAAAAGAGGGCTTTAGTCCAGCTTGTCCTTGGCTAATGTCTTTGTTGAAAGTACTTGGTCAGATCTGCTGTCTGAAAAGATTGGCAATTTTCTGTTCATACCCAATAAAAATGACATAACACAGAGGCTTCTTCAATAAAACATTTTATTATTTATCATGACAAGTAAAACCTCCAGAAAATATAGGCTATTGGTACACTGCTAATGGCAGTGTGTCTTTATAGGATCTAACTGTACAATAAGGGCTAGTACAGCTTTTGAAAGTGGAATTATTTCATGGCATATTGTAGGCAACCAATCAGGGTATTCCTTGTTTGGCACAGTCTGTGATAGTACGAAAATATTCTTATTTCCAGACATTGTTTTTACATCAAGGCTAAGTCTCACGAAATCTACAACAGCAAAGAAAATTAGGAGAATTACATTCAAATAGGAATGTTTGTCACAAATGAAATCAAATACACCAGACAATAATTTTACAGCTGCAAACAAATCAGCATGTTCAATGCATTCATGGCAATATGTCCTATTGCCAAATGTTAAGACCTCCTGTGAGTGGCCTGGACAAACCACTCAGGTGTAATGGAAACATTCATCCTATAATGCAACCTAAGAATGTGAAATAATGAGAAAAAATAATAACTTGCAAGACATAATTAATAAATCAAAAGGCAGTGAGAAGCAGGGTGGTCGAAAACAAACTGGAATGCCCTGTATTTTGGGAGAAGCACAAAGTGACGTGATGTTCTTAAAATTTCACTGCCACAGTAAATGTCTTTAACAATAGGCACTTTTGAATTCAGCAAAATTGATGTTCTTTTTCCAAAATGGCACAGCAGCACAATGCATATTGAACCAAGGCGTGTTGGACAGCTTCCAACCGGCCAAATCTACGTTGATGTTCATATCCAGTGGGGAGGCTGAGGGAGGTGAAGAGGCGTACCACAGCGGAGAGCCAGTGGATCTGTTGGTAGGTCCGGGCAGGGCATGGGGAGTTTAAGCAACTGTTTATTAATGGCTTTCTTATGACGATTTCTCTTTCCTTGCTCTTGGCGAATCATGAGCATTAACTCCATTTACTCCATTAGCTGAAAACATAACTATTGTTAATACATTTTTTTTATATATCTCCACATGCGAAAAAAACACTTTGATTTACCTTTGTCTTTCTTTGATTTTCCCTTGTTGATAACCTGCTTCTTCTTGAGACTCTGGGCTTCAGCGTGCTCTCTCCACCGGCGCAGTTGGAATTTGATAAATTTCAACATCATAAAGGCTTGGGTGAGGCAGATGGCAGCAAGCACAGTGATCCTTTATAGAAACAAAAACAACAACATACAAACTTTTACCCCAGTCTATCAAGACATTGTATAAAAATGTACTGTTCCAATCCAAATATATGACCACAAACTAAAGTAAACTAAACGCTTCATCAATTTTCTCATGCGACTAAAATTGGCATCTGTATTTCCCCTTTTTTAGACAGTTTACAGTTCAATTAAGCAAGATATACACATTTCCTATATACTGTAATAAAACAACTTAAGGTTGTTCTAAAATGTAGGCAAATATTACAGACAATAGAGTAAAATATATGACCTTATATTGGCTTATATGGGGCTTAATGTAAAGTTGTAATGTAAAGTTTCCACACACTAATCACTCACTCACCTAACAAAGAGTATATTAAAGTTTCCTGCAGCCCAGTCAAAGCCTTGGTTCTCAGCATTGGCAAGGCCGAATCCAACCGTGAGGACAGACAAGGATAGAGTGAGCAGTCGCCCAAGGACAAACAAGACCGCCCACATGGTGAACCTAAAACACAGAAATGAGTTTTACAATATGCAACCCATTCAATCTATACTTTATTTTGTACATTAAATACTTACCCCATTTGTCGATTCTCATTGCTGAAGTAGATCAGGCGGGAAACATGGAAAAGCAGCTCAACAAAGTAGTGCAAGACAAGCAAAACCAGGCCCAAGCGATTCAAGCTATAAACAGAAACCACAATTACATTTGTCCTTATCTGAAATGTATAATTTTGTAGCTACAAGATTTTCATGTTCAAACTACCATTACTCATTGCGCAATTTTGAACTCAGGAAACAACTGAAATGTCGCAATCACTAAATAAAGGCGTCCAGAAAAAAGCTCTTACTTCAAAATGTAGGCCCCCGCAATGTGGACCAGGTAGAGGAGGATGTACACAAGCTGACGTGGAATATCCTCCTAAAGCATACACAGAAAGAATAGCAGGTCAAAATATTTACAAAAGTGTGGCTTGGGACTTAAGGAGAACAATTTTGAAACTGTGTGGCATAAACAAGGAAGATAATCAGGGAATGGCCCAAGACAATATAAATGACCTGTTAATTTCTTCCAAAACTAGAAGGTAAACAACTCACTTTCTTTGTTTTCTGAAAGTAGAGTTCAGGAAGAGCATGTAACCAGTAGCCCAGCTGACAAATATAGAAGAACTTCATTTGAAATCTGAACAGAAAGGTGACACAAAACATAAAAAGTGGTTACATCTACAATTTAAAAAAAAGCAAAGTCTGTGTAAGACTTTCTGCAAATGCATGAGGTACAGTGTAGAAGAGAGTGCACTTACGGCATCAGAATGTGGGGATAATCTTCCCACAGGGTGACTGGGTTAGATAAAAAGTTTTCCTAAGGACAGAGAAGCAGTTCAGCGATTTAAATCAGCCTTTGGGGTTGGCAAGACTGTTATAATGAAAGGCTTTTTTGTTATACTTACAGACACAAGGATGCTAGCTCCCCAGCTGAATGAAAACAGATAGAAGGCACTGAGCTGTCCAGACTCATTGAACTTGCTGTGCTTTGTTTTGGAGAAATGCTTCTTCTTGTTAATTTTCTACAAATGTAAAACAATACAGAATTCACAATGAAATACTGTTTTGCTATTTTGAATGAATACACACTTTTTGCATGTGGTTATATTACTCACATCCAACACATATTCCTGGATGATTGCATGCATGATAATAGCCACCAGCATGTAGAAGAAGATGGTGGCCAAATCTTTGATACCATGTTGAAAATGGTTAATAGTTGTCTGCTCTGGGCCTTCTGTAGAGAGAAAGTATATAAATGTCAAGTATTATTTAAGAAGGAGAAAAAAAGAGCCTTCTGTGAGTCTTCTGTGCTTAACAAAATCATGTCAGGCATAAAATACAAAAGATGTACCCAAAATTTGCATGGACTGACATGTGGGAACTAATTTGCCACATCTTACTTCTATAAAATTAAGTAAAACAAGAAATAAAAGTCACAAAAAGGTACTGAATTATTTGTTGTTTAAACATTCTATAAATAAGTAACAGGAAAGGTAGGTACATGGGAAGATATCAGATAAGAATTACACAATCTGTCAGCATGCTGCAAACCACCAGGATGTGAAACGCACTGTAAAATAAGACTGAGCTTGAAGTTATGTATGGGAGGTCAAAAGGAAGGAAGCTGATAACTTGGCCTGCATCATCCGCGAGTGAATTTAAGTCAGGTAAACAAAACAAAAAGGAGCTCTGAAACTGGTTATGCAAAAGCTGTAATTAAAATGAGACAAAAGAGACAATAGATCATTAAAAAAATACAGTTACCATTTTACTTACCATTTGTTGTTATGGTGACATTGTGCTGGATGGTTATGAAGCACACTGCAAACTTTGATGTTATCTGCAAACCAAGAGAGGATTTTAGTATTGTAATTAACAACCACAACTTTGACTGATTTATGCTGAAAACAAGAGTTTTTAAGTAACATTAGAACAATCAAGTTGATCAAAAGACTACATGACATCAGCCATATGCTAGCATTTACAAATCCAATTATATTATATTATATTAATATAGTTATATTTTGTTTTACATCACTGCATAATAGCAGTCTGTTGCTTTCATTTCCGCATCCTTGTTTATCCATGTTGTCTACTTTAAGGTAATGATCAGCTCTAATTATACATGCTCAAAATTCACAGTGGTGAAGAGTGACGTCGTATTTCACATTAAAATGTAGAATTGTAACTTGACATGGGGTGCACGGCAAAACATTTATGGTTATAAAAATGCAAAATGTATAAATGCACCAGTGCATCAGTCCATTACTGGTGGACAGTGCTAAATAAAGAGCAATCATTTTCAACTCACAATGACAAATAACTTTATTTTGAAGAGTTGAAAACGGAAGTAAGAGTCTAGTTTAGTTTGGCTTAATGGTGATAGCGCCCTTTGCATTGAAGATGAAGCACTAAGAGCACGAGTAACCCTGAGAGAAAGTAGTAAAGAAATGTTGTGGAGAGTAGTTTTGTTAAAACTTTCAGAGCTCGCCTGAGTATATGTTGTAAAAGTTTTAACAGTTCAACTCATCAGTGGCTAGTTTCAGTTTTGCTTTAGTGATGACAGTCCCCTAGCTCGCTCGTTGTGTGATTGCCACGTAACACATCTGTGCGTAAAGAAAGTCTGACTAGTCTTGATCCACTATGCTGCATTAAAGCCAATAACGGCTTCATATTCTTTCTGTGTGCATACATAAAAATAACAACAAAAACAGTTTCATTGCGCACAAAAACTTTGGTTCCCGAGAGGAAGTAGAGTAAAGAAAAGATGAGACAGCCATGTCAGTTTCCAGAAGAAGCGATTGGAAACATTCGCGTGCAGACTCTAAGTGGATTGGATCCCAGTAAAAAACAATTCAACATGTGGACAGGACTTACCTCAAACATTAGCCCGAGGAGGAAGACCATCGCTACACAGGAGACGATGTCTGCATGATTTTGGATCACAAACTCGTGGCTCATCACCGGCGGATTCTTGTTCGTGGTCTTTTTTCGGATCCCCATCTCGGACAGATTTGGTGCAACTTTGGTTTCTTTTCTTGTATAGAAAGTCTCTTCCTGTGAAGAAGAACAGTTTTTATATCTTTTTGAGAGGACGCTGTATGCACCCACTGCTTCCAACGAGCATCAGAGGCGAGCTGCCGCGATTGAATGGCGTGTCACTCTTCTGCTGATGGGAGGGTCCACACAGAGGGATCCGCTGCGCCTTTACGCACAGGAGACAAACAACTGCAGGGGCACTCTAGCGCTATCTATGTGTACGGAGTAGAAGGAAACATGAAATTTGAACATATTTTTGTGTGAAACTATTTTGTTCTTATCTAGTCCTTGTTCTTTATGGGTTTTAAATAGACAGCTACCACTATAAGCAGCAACTGCACTGTAGATTATTCTTTGTATAATATTATCCTTCAGTTCAGAATGTCCCCAAATAATAATATATAATAAATAATAATAATAATAATAAAATTGTAATTAAACCTGGGATTTTCTTTGGATGAACACAAAAAATAAGCTGTATACTTCCACTTTGTCATAATTATAGTCCTAATGTACAAGCAAACATCAAAGCCAACACAAAACTAAAAACACAAATAAGGCTTTTACCTACAGGAAAAACTCAAATTACACTGTATTTTATTAATACATGCTTGATCTTCCTTTAACACTTGCTTTTCTCCGGTAAGCAGTAAACACACCCATAACAAACAGGTAGTCCCTGACGTCTGATTATGTAATGACATATTTCTGGTGTGACCATTCACTCATTTCCTGAGGTGAAGCGGGGTGGAGCCTCTCACCACTTCTGCGAAATGTGCTGCTGTTGGGGCCAGCTGTTCACTGTGAGCTGTGGTAAGTAGATAAAACAGTGTTATTGTATAGGCCTTATATTTGAACAACAAACTATCTGGTTTAATTATGAGAATAATGAGAATACATGTTCAATGATAATTGTTGTAGTTGAAAGGAATACTGAACTAAGTTCAGCCCGTCTACTTGCCTAAAAAATTTGATGGATGGATAGTGCCTTTTAAAATTATATTGATAAAGTTAAGGTTTTCATTCCTGTTCATGTGATCTTTTACTGCTGATAATATAATGAATTGCTTTGTTACATGTTTTATCTGACCATGTTTTCTCAGAGAGTGGGTTGTAGAGCAAAAGGTCGACTTTGCATATCAGATTTACCTTTGCAAATATTTGGGGTTATAAATAAATATTCCTTTTGCGTATGAACAACATTGTCTTAACCTTGTTTTAATTTCTCTTTCTTTAACAGACATCCATATGGCCTAACAATGCTAAAAGCACTCCAAGAACTACAACACAGCTCTCATGGCTTCCCAGTAAACATGTGATTATATTACACAACCATGTCTACCTCGGACTTTGAGTACACCAAGCTGAGATGGGTCCTGACCATAGCTGGGTTGTGTCTGTATGCTACAGATATTTGGACAGACATTTGTCTCGCACTGACATATTACCAAGAGGAGCGTTATCTATGGGCTGGGCTGACCCTTGCTTTCATTTTGACTGGATTGCTGGTTTCTCAGATCTTCAGCTTTGCTTGGTACTGGGATGATATGAATGACGTTTTTATAAACCCAAATGCTGGCCTGTCTAAAAGTGCACTGGGTGTACTTCACATATTCGGCCTGGGAATCTTCACCAGGTAAATGAAAGTAACTAAGTGAGCAATTTTTCAACACTGTCTTGATCAGTGTTTCTCATATTGGGGTACAGACCCCTTTAGTCGTAAGTGGGGTTGTATTACCTCAACATTTCTAGTTCTTGTTTGATTTTAAGTATATTTTTTACTTTGATTTTAAGTTTATTTTTTTGTTTTTTGGTCAAAAATAGTGTTTTTTGGACTATTTTTGTTTAATAGTCTAGATTTTGCACAAGAAACGTGCAGACATGAAGCTATGTATTGAATGCTAAGAACAGTACAATATGCTGTGGAATGAGAAAACTGGAATGACCACTTTGTATCTAGCGATGGATTATTGAGCATTCTTAATCCTAGATATGAATGGATAGGATTAATAACTATTTTGTTTGTGTTTGCTTTGTTGTCAGGTATTACCAGCTGCTCAAGAAGGGCTTTGGTGTGCTACGGAACACCACACATTTCCCCACAGAGGAAGAGAGCAGGCAGAGGCACCACAATCTGTTTTGTATGGCCACTGATCTGAGCATGCTCAAGTTGTTCGAAACATTTCTGGAGAGTGCCCCCCAGCTCCTCCTGCAAGTCTACCTTGTGCTGCCTGGCCAAAGGGAAGCCTCAGTATTGAATTGTAAGTTTGGGACTTGTGCTGTACTTTGTAGTTCCTATGATTTTAAATGTAGCTATTACAATTATAATATACTCAAGTATAAGTACAAATACAGGTTTAAAGTACCACAAAAATCTACTAAATTAATGCAACTATTTGTAATTATGTAGTTACTTTCCATCCCTGCTAACAGTCTATCTCCTTCTGCTGTCAAGAGTGGGGAATGGAACATACTGA
The DNA here is from genome assembly GCA_000787095.1 of Periophthalmodon schlosseri. Taxonomy (NCBI): domain Eukaryota; kingdom Metazoa; phylum Chordata; class Actinopteri; order Gobiiformes; family Gobiidae; genus Periophthalmodon; species Periophthalmodon schlosseri. The sequence goes on along the minus strand of KN483111.1, from coordinate 103,135 downwards.
AATATCACATTTGCAGCACAGGTATTATCAGCAAAGGGTTGACAGATAAGTGCTTTGTAAAGGAATTTGCACACTGAAGTAACAAGAAGAAGATGTATGAACTTGTATAAGCCTTTCCTAGTTTTTACATCAGAGTGAATTAAAAGTGAATGTTTAGTTATATGTTATATGTGTCTTTTTCAGATTTGTCCATGGCCTTTTCCTTCCTCAGCATTGCCTGGTCCCTGGTGGATTATCGGCGGTGTCTACGCAGGTCACTCCCTCATACCAGCGAGATGCCCTCTGGCCTGCCCACTGCTGTTTACCTCCTTTATAAGCTCTGCACCATCACCAGCCTTATACTAAGCTACAGTCTATATTTAATAATGAGTGCCTATACCACAGTAGCTCTCACTGTTGTGTGGCTGGCAATGCTAACATGGACAAATATTCTTCAGACCAACTTCTGCTCTTACCGAGGACTGGAAATGCTGTACAGGGCTGTGGTTGGAGTCATTCTTACGTTCACCTTTTTCAATGTTAAAGGAGAAGACACTAAAGTACCTATGAGTATTTACTACAGTACATTCTGTGTTATTAATGTTGCCTCGCCAATACTGTTGTCAGTAGTAATGCCAGAATTCAATGCAAGTATTTTGTTGGCAGTGCATATTTTAATTTTGTGTGGCGTTTTTGTGGGACTATTTTGCCTTATTTTGTACTATGTCCTGCTCCACCCCAAGGTGAAGCTACATGAGACAGATGAGGTGGATGGGCTAAGTGAAGAGAACAACAGTGTGAGAAGGATTAACACATTTTTACAGCCTTAAAAAACGTAAAGCACTTTATAAATATTTATATCCAACAACTATTTTGACCAAGTGATAATTTGTTGTGTAAAATGGCACATTTTGCAGTTAAGTCAAATACAATGCACTACAATTTCTCACCACTAGATGGCAACACTGCACTAATCATAAATGCTTGTCTGCGTTCTCAATTCCATTCCAATGCATGTTATAAGTTGTTAATACAGAAAACATTTTATAGACAGCCTTCCCATTTAAAAATATTAACTAGATGCATATTATAACCAATATAGACAATAAAACTGCTAAAACTCCCCACCTTGAAGAGCTCACAAGAAGTCATAAATGTCTGCTACTGCTCCTGACTCCTTAATCCCACTATTGAGTAGCTTTGAGGTGGCAAATAAACAGTGCCTCTCGCTCAATAAATGTTGAAGGCAAAGGTCACGGATGAGCTAACGAAGAACAACAAACCTGCACTAATTTTGTTTTGACTACCACAAAATATTGAGTGGGTCCGGCTGAGGACGCAGTTGCTCGGTCTGCTCTCGGGGAGTTGTGAGCTCACCTGGGAGGCATGCTGACAAACCACAAGGATACGGCTTGGCTTTTAAATATGGACATTCTCCTTACTTTAATTTAGCCAACTTTTGGACTTGTTTATTTCCAGAGACTACTTTAACTTCATCTGTCGGTTGGGCCGTGTCTGACGCACTCCATAAAATGACAAATTTAAATAGGAGCCTGCGCTGGAGAGGAAATGGGTTACTGTGAATGCTATTATGCATTTGGTCTAGTAGATGAATACTCAATAATGCCAAATTTCCTGATTTCCTCATCCAGATGAAGTACTAAGAAGCACTCCCAAAATTCACAATAGTATCCATATGGTATTTAGACTGTCCCTCTTCCTTTTATTTTATTAGGTTCAGAATAATGGTATCCAAGTCTGTCAAAACACATTTTATTGTGAAAAGACGCACATGTCCTTAATTGAGCAAACAAGTTTTTTTTTTTTGGTTTTTTTTTAAACTTCGTCCAACCAGAGTGCTGTGCAGGGCATGTGTATTACAGCAGTAAACATTAGACACATATTTGGATTTAAAAGTATCCACCCCATTTGCATCTGAAATTCCGGCCATCACCAGTCACTCCACAGCAAAAAAAAAAAAAAAAAAAAAGAAAGAAAAAAATGGTTAGCCTACAGATACACAACATTTGTTTTAAAAATTGATACTAAACTATATATATTTTTTAAAAACTACATATTTATTTGAGCAGTTATCAGCAGGTATGAGACACTGTTGGATGTTTGTCTTACCTATATTAGAACTAGTATTCAATTCAATTTGTTTTGTAAGACCACATGGTAATATTTAAGCAACTACTATTTTTTTGTGTATTATATAGAAAAGAGTACTGGTATTGAGCCGTTCCCTTATTATCAAAATCAAGTTTGAAATTAAACCAAGACATACACCCCTGAATGGTCCATCCCTGTCATCTGCCCAGTTTGCTCTAATTAAACCCCGCTCCACCTCTTTATAAACAACCTTGACCTTTGACCCCGCTGTAACCATCATTCGCCTTATTGCTTTTCGCCAAATCTTATCTCTCGATGTGTTTTCCATCACCACATCCTTTTGCAGCCGG
>KN483111.1:37276-94694 GCA_000787095.1 Periophthalmodon schlosseri | reverse complement strand
AATCAACCCCCCCCCCCCCCCACCACCCCCACACACACACACACACACACACACACACACACATATTCAATCCCCTGTCAGATCCCAACTCAGATAAAGCTCTCTGGTGACATCATCGTCTCTGGGTTTCTAAAAACATGCCAGTGGTCGTCCCTTATTAGCATGTGCAGGGCAGTGGGTAGAGGAAACCATTCTGTTCTCCGTCACACAACCCAAGTATTCAGACAGGGACCACAGAGCTCCAGACAGAGGCCAAACTAAACAACAGAGCAGAGAGAGGATGGTCAAAGCATCACAACTGAAGAATAGAATTTGGGCTAAATATTTAAAAGTCTATGGAATATTTAAGGTTTGAGACAATGAATAGTGTTTTTAAGAGACTGAGAAAGCAGTTATTATTAGCATATTCAGACAGCCACTCATGTCCAAACACAGCTTCTTCTTCTTCTAAACTTGTTATAAGCACAACAAGTTTATTTATGAATATTTATAAACTATGGACAACAAACATGGAGCCTACCAGCGTACTACCTGTCAAAGTTTTTTCATAATACGTTGCGAATTATGATCTGTTCATTAGCCTAACTTGTCAATGCCTAATGTTGAATCACATTATTATTATTATTTGTTAAGAATTGGCACAACCACAAACTCACATTCATCTTTTAACCTTAAAGTCCATCCAAAATTATTATTTTGGTTGAATAATGTCACCACTATTGTAAAGGATTTTTTATTTTTATTTTTATTTTTTTTTTGTTTCATGTGGCCCAGTAATTAAAGAGAAAGGCCTATAAACCAGGTCAAAACGTTTGCAATCTGGCAGTTAAACACCAAATTACCTTACCTTACCTTTCTGACCTGTCCTGCAGCTCAGGTTTAAGTTGCGATGTCACGTGGTCCAAAGGTATTGATTTGCCTCATTTGTGCGCACTGAACAGAACAAGAACATGTTCCTGTCCCACCGGTAGATGTCAGTAAGCGTACACGCAGTCCGCTCACCGTCCCGCAGCAGCCCCTCAGCAGCCCCGGCCTCTCGGTGTTTGTCGGGCCGCAGTTTGAGCGCAGGCCGTCGGTCACACAGACACCTGATCCGCCTCATTAGCCTTTTCACCACTTCGCGCTAATTATCCGCCCCGCGAGCGCATCGTTTGCGCTCAAGAAAACTGCTCCTGGTCAGGGTGAGATTTAAACAAAAGCTTTTCATTCTAAACTTATCAATGAAGAAAAGTTATTCTTTTCCAATAATTAGTTCTCTACAGATGGAAAAAAAATCCGTATTGATAATAATCCATAAATGCAAAATTAAAGTTGGCTAAAATGACACTAAGATTGGCGGGCCTATGGTTGAGTGGCGCTTTTTTTGCCACAACAAAACAAAAAATGACCGGAAATAGCCTACATTTTTGTAAATCACCCCAAATTAGTTTTCATTTTAATGTAAGTCTAAATTGTCTACAACAAACCATTACACTAAATAAATAAAAAAGACCCGGCCTTTTAAATAGGCTAAAACGCTTTTAACATTTTATTCTCATTTATTAATAATTTATATTGTGTTTATTATATTCTTATTCGTATAACCTATTTGATCTGGCCTACTGGGAATATTACGGTTTCCTATTTACAGTGCATGGGACTTATTATGTTCTTAAATTTACCTGTGAAAAAAGAAAAGAAAAGATCGCCTGTTTGTGCGCATTTCTCCGGTGTGGTGCGGCAATAAGCCATTACCTTCAAACTCCAGCGCACGACGTCCCTCTCCAAAGCAGCTAATCAATAATCATGTTCGCGGTTTGGGACAGTGGGAGCCACTCACGTGACCCAGATTCCAGCGCGGCAGCAGGACCTTGACACTAAAAGGACTATTGAGTTTCAAGACTTTGAGAAGTTCAGGTTTCATACCAAAATGAAGTGGCCACAGCTAATGAAACCGGGAAATTATAGTGGCGTGCTGTGTGTGCGCGAAAGGCGCAAAAGTTATAGATACTATTTTGTATGTTGGACCAGAATTTGTGTCTTACTGAAAAAACAGGCTATGAAGCTGTCCAATTCACGGAACTGATTTATTCTATTTATTTTAATATTGATGTATTGGCAATATTGTACAGTTAATTCAGGACACAGTATTATATGAAATAGAACGGGGCATTTAAGGCAATATCATATTGTTCATTACAGTTACAATTGTAATGAACAATGTGTACTATATTGTGAAATATAGTGTATAAATGTATAGTAAAAATATATTAATTTCCACATTAAATAGACTGATTGGCTTGATTTGAAGCACACTGAAAGATTATTTTCCTCTCAAGGTTAGAGACAAGTTAAACTTTAGGATATACATTTAAAATATATATTAATTAATGCAGCACATGGTAGTAGAGTAATAGAATGGTTCAACGCAAAGACAATGCTTTTATTTTTATTTTTTTGCACAGTTTTAAATTACTAGCTAGGCCTATATTTACAATAATATGAATAGAAGTAAAATTAACTATTGTTGGACCAATACTTTCATATTCTGGTAGCTATAAACCGCTTGATCTTATTCACCTCTTTTAGGAAGTGACGGCCTATAGTGCTCTTAATGATTTCCACAGGACAGACTGTGTTTGACAGACACCAGTGAATCAGGCCCTCATAGCAATACACACTAATGCTGTCCTATCTATCAGGAGGACGTGGTCTACTCTCTGTTTGTATAAGCTACATTTTCACAACTGGAAAGTAATAGCCCGAGCCGGCTGGAGAGGTATCACATGTGAGCAGGTAGCCTGCAGCTATTAAAATCACACAGTCCAAGATGTTTCTCTCTCTCTCGTTTTCTCTCACTCTGTTTCTCTCTCTCTCCCTCTCTGTCTCTCTCCCTCTCTCTCTCTTCCACTCTGTCTCTGTTTCTCTCTTCCTCTCCGTCTCTCTGTCTCTCTTCCTCGCCGGTCTATGTCTCTCTCTTTCTCTTTTCCTCTCCACCTCTGTGTCTCTGTGTCTCTCTGTCTCTCTACCTCTCGGTCTCTGTCTGTCTATCTCTCTCTCTCTTTCTCTGTCCTCCCGCCCTGTCTCTCTCTCTCTACCTCTCTGTCTCTCTCTCCCTCTCTGTCTCTCTCTGTCTGCCTTTCCCTCTCTTCTCTCTCTGTCTCTCTCTCTACCTCTCTACCTCTCTCTCTTTCTCTCTCTCTTAGACTGAAGAAAGAGGAAAAAATTAAAATGACAAAGATGAAATATTGTTGAGGCGCCACTTTGTCAAAAACATTTACAATGGCAGGACATACCAGAAAGGAATAGGCATTGAAAATGGTGATTTATGGATGTGACAAAGACACCGGATACATGTGTCGTACACTGCACATTTATGCAAGGCTATGAGGCTATGAACAGAAAAGGAAAATGTTATTATTGCGCAAAAAGGCACTCAATTTAAATACATTAAAACATATTGCAATGGTAATATGACACCTATAATGTTCACAAACTCACTATGGTACATTTTTGGCTAAAACTAATAGTTTGTCATTTTAGTGAAGTTCAGAATTCTTTACAAATGGGATGCAAAATTCTCAGTGTAAGCCCATTTTCCTACCAGTAATACAAAACATATTTACTAAAGCCTGCATATACAACTAAATACATTTTTGAACAATACTGTCTACTCTTGCCATAACAGTTGTTACTACAATTCAGCAATTCAGTCCCACTTGCCAACACAAATCCCATGTCTTTCTTAGCTTCAGACTGATGGGCAGGTGAGAGGAGTCGCTCCCCTCCAGGTTAGCCACATTCCCAGGCCGGAGCTCTCCAGGTATACTGTGGGAATCTAACCCCCACCTCGGCCCCTGCTCAAAGGGCGTGTGCGACCCTGTGATGACATATGACCTCTTCAATCGCCCTCCCGAGCCGCATCTGTCAGTCCCCACAATCTCACACTCATTTTCATCTCAGGCCATAAGCTCCAAATTACAGGAAAGGGCACTGTGAGCTTCCTCTTTCTGCCAATGTGTAGAGCCACTAGTCAAATCAATTCTAGTACAGTATGCTAATAAGATAAATATATCACTAGAGATGGAAAATCACAGTATAATCAGGAATGATGTGTGTAATGAAGTACAAGTAGGAAATTACTGTACTTAAGTAGAATTGTTAGGTATCTGTACTTTACTTAAGTACATTTGTGAGTGGATAGTTTTTACTTTCACTTTTCAACATTTGAGATCAGGTATCTGTACTTTCTACTCCACCACATTTTTTTACTTTTCATATTATTTGAGGGGTTATTTTGACCATGTTTGTGGTAACATCCTGACTAAAGTTTTCGAGTTCAGCTTTGGCATTGAGCAAATAAAAATAAATACACAAAGTTCATATGAAAAATTAAGAAAAAAAAATGAGAAATGATTTGTATTGCTACTGCTGACCAAAATATTTACCATTTTTAAATCAATATCACTACAACACTGAACAATTTAACAACACTTGTGTGAAATACTTTACTTTTTACTCTTGAAGTACATTTTTAAATGGGTACTTAATAAATGTTTTCATGTGATACTTTTACTTGAGTAACTTTTTGCCTCTGTATCTGTACTTTTAAGCCATTACCTTCAAACTTTTAAGTACACTCTTAAGTAACAAAATTGAGTACTTCATCCACCACTGGTAGATAGTATATCACAATTAACAAGTGTATATACTTACTTACTTACTGATAAATATTCAAATTTTAAAAAGATAAATCTTAATAACTTCATGTCTATGACAGGTTGACGTATACTGACTGCAGCTACCCTCTGTACTTTACCGCTCTCTCCCCAGTCGTCCCCATCACACACGCCCTGTCCCAGGACGGAGAGGTAAGAGCAGCAGCCCATCTGCCCGGGACGGCCTGCACACAGACGGAAGCTATTGAGGTGGAACATGGAGCAGAGAGGGCCTGACAAGATAAAGATATCAGAGGTAGACAAGGGCAAAGGAACATATTGATGGAGAGGCCGGGCTCCCTGGGCGCACTGACACCAGATACCTGCTATTTAAAACAGAGGTTTCGCTTGCTCATGGATTTGTCCACGGTGCAGTGCCATAACCTAACTGGGCTGAGGGCTGTGAACTCTTCTTTACTGTCTCTGTACTCCCCTCTCATCATATCTTCTCCCTCTTTTACACAGTGTCAAACAGGCAAACACACTCGCTCTTATAACTGCTAATGCTGCCTACATAGGGCTCCATCTTTGGCCCCTAATGAAATATGAATATGTGTTATGGAGTACCAAAGTGGATCGTATTAAAACAGTCCAGCCCTGTCTGATACAGAGTTAACCATTAGGGCTGCTCTAGTCTTTCACTGCGACTGCATGGGGCCCCGTTTGGCTGAGGGCCAATGCCCCTTTTGAGGATGGATGCTCATTGGTCTGCCCATTGGTTATGCATTGTGTGTGTGTGTGTGTGTGTGTGTGTGTGTGTGTGTAGTGTAGTGTGTGCGGAGGGGGGCAAGTGACAGTGAGGCCTGGGCAACAGCTGAAAGACACTGAAATACAGGGAGGGGTCGGCTCTGTCTAAAATCACTCCGAAGAGGAAACTGCGAAACAAAAATGTCGATGTAGGATTTGTTCAGTTTTTTTTTTTACAATTTCAAAGTTGTGCTGTTTGGAATTCTTTTGAAAATCATTATTAGAATTTTATTAACTTCCAGTAATATCCCAGAAAGTCATCAGCTGATTAATGGAAAAATAAATGGAAAAGACAATAGCAGTATAACTATGGGTATTTACATGAAATCAAAATATGACACCAGCTTCCTCCCAACTTCTAATACAGTTTTAAACTAGTAATCAAATGAGTGAAAAGTCTTGTGTTTCTTGCCTTGGGACAGTGCTGGAGTTGTTATTAATGAGTTTTCTTGGCCTGAGCAGACAGCCGCGCGCATTAACTGTCTCCATCTATCTACAGTAGGTTTCATGGCCTTTTACTCTCCTTGACCCTCACTCTCCCCAGTGTCTGACTCCTCCCCTGTCCCGCGGCCCGTTTTAGCCCCCGGGTCCCTGTGCCCCGTCACCACCTGCCCCTCCCCCTCCTGTCTGTCGCACAGTCCCGCTGCTGCCCTGTCACACCCCTGCTCTGATGGATGGCCCGGGTCACTGGTTCAGCTGTGGAGTTCAAGCCTGTGGGACTCCATGGACACCCCCCTCCTCATGCACTCTCCCTCTGCCTCCCTCCCAGTCTGAGTTTTACTACTTTTTCTCCTTGCACTTGGTCGGACAAACCATCAAAAAGCCGAAAACTTGGGGACCCTTAGCTTAGAAAGCTCATAACTTTCCTTTGACTTTCTACTGCAGGCGCACCTCTGTTAACACTGCAAAAATAATACAGGCCTACATGAGATGATATGACTTGAATTTAGAATTTATATATCTTCATTTGAGTAGATAATTTTTTTTTTTTCAAACAGAATAACTGTAAATGGAGTGAGATCATTTCAATTAAAAATAAGTTAAATACATAAGAAAAATATTTCTTACTTAATGGAGGTATAAGTTAGCCCGCAATCAGTCTGAAATACCTTGAAACAAATCCAAAATGGTAGATACACTAACTAAATCCAAACTAGTCAAAACTACTCAAATAAATTAATATTCTAAATTGAGTGAATGAACTCATATAGCTCTTGACTTTTTACAGTGAACACTTTCATTTCTGCCCGGCCCTCAAATAGCGGCGGCTTACTGGGGCCACATAAATCAGTGGGGGGTCAGCGCAGGCCCCGGAGTCAGGCCTCACCTCATGTTCAGTGTACGGGCAGGTCACTGTGTGTCTATGCAGCCTGAGTTATCTCTTTATAATGATGCCTCTCAGCTGTCTGACAGTGTGTGGGAACGTGTGAACATACACTTTTATGTGGCAAAGGGGCAGATAACAAATATGCAGAGGTGAAGAGGTGCACAAGTATTATCTTAATATTTGCTTTGAAATAAAAATATTTACCTGGACAACTGAAACATGATTTGAGGAGAGTAGGCTACTGAATATAAAGTAGTTGTAGTAGTAGTAGTAGTAGTAGTAGTAGTAGTAGTAGTAGTAGTAGTAGTAGTTTGAAAATGTTATGGCGGCAGGAAGAATACTTTGAAACTTGATTCTGATTCTGATTGAAAATGTGTTTAGAATACCTGCATTAAAAAGTATTTTGTAACATAGTCCCATCGGAGTACTGTATTATGAATACTGTGAATACTTTCACATTGATCTGAATTATATTTTAGTGCAAAAACACAATATTGTTTGTTGAACATTTGTTTTGCATTTATTTATCACTGATTATAGATGGAAAAATTGCACATGCACAAACCAAGAGGGATGATATTTACTTTTCTTACTAATACCATGCAGTCTGAAGCCTAAACTGCATGATCATATACTATAATGTATTCCTTTGCTTTTAGGAAAGTAACTTTATTCTAAATACCATTAAATGAACTGTACCAGAATGCAGTTACTCAAAATTAGTATTCTGAGTACATATTTTTACAGCTATTCAGTTTCTTCCCAATGCTGCCCAGACCACAGGGTTGGACCTTTGATATAGATCACATGTCCCGTATGTAACAACCCATGTATCAGCTGTTATAGAACAAATCTGCAATTAGTCTATTAGGTTCTGGTGTATGTATTATTTTATTTCTAAAACTCAGCAGTGTTATGTGGTGATTCACTACAATCAGTGCGATGGTACTTTTGGCTACGATTAGCATTAGCTCACTCTGGTACTGTTTACTGTCTGATCCCAGCCTCACATCTGCAGCTCCCATTCAACATATAGTTCCCATTGACTCCATAACCGGCACGTCTGGACTGTCTCACGGCCTGCACCTCAATCTGTGCTGACACACTCTGCGCTCTTATGCTAATCACAATCTTTAGGAGTCGAAAAAGCTAGGAGGACCAAGGCTGGTTTGGTGGGGGGCCGATGGATTCCAGTAGTTTTCAAAATGCAGCAATTATCAGCATTAGCCCGCTCCCCCTCGAACCCACCCCAACAAAGTGAGCGGAAATGGCAGCAATCACACATGATTTCCCCCTGTGATGCTGGACGGCCTGGACAGGACACACACATCCCCCTGTCAGACAGAGTGGAGAGAGAGTACTGCACTGTAAAACATTCTGAATAATACTATAAAATGTTACTATGTACCTAGGTTGAATAACCAAATGGTTTAAATCACTTGTTATAAATACATTCAACTAAATATTGTAATTTTTTATTTACACAAGATACAGGATAAAGGACTGCTACTTCTGAGAATACTGCTTACTATCTGTATTGCAGATTATCACTAAATAGTCACATCTATTTTTGTCACTTAATGTACCAGTATTACCATAATACTGTAACACTGGATGTAGGCTACAACTAGTAAATAATTGCATTTTTTTGCTACTTTTACTCATATTAATACCATTGAGAGCATATACCAAGCTATCCTATTAATAACAATGTCGCCTTCATCACGCAATGCCAAATTCAGTGTAAATTTGCAGAGTTTGCAGAGAATTTTTATAATTTTGCTAGATATTTCCACACAATTTAGAAATACTGTAAAAGTTCTAAGAACCTTGCCAGTTTACTAGAGGCGTAGCCAGTGGTTATGTGAACTTAAATCTGTCTAATAACCTAATTGTTTACATTGGATGATGTTTTACAGTGTACCAGAGCAGCGTGAGCTCTGACAGATGGGGAGCTGAGGCAGGGCAGGTCCTGGGGTTGACAGCGATGTTGCCAAAATTGCTGTTGGATTGACTAACAATTAAGATATCAAAAGAGATCAGCGCAGCTCACTGACAGCTGCGTCAATTGTTTGCACCTGCTGCCCTGGTGTTCCGCACATGTCTGGCACGGATTAAGGCTAACCCGCACTGGACACATTTCACCTTTCTACAAGTGATTTACTCCAGAGTCATCCTCCCACCTCAGCTAATGCTAGTGTTTGGAGCTAACCTGTAGCTAACCATTAGGTAGAGCAATATAGTCTAAAGTGTGGAGTGACACTGATTGGTTAATGGTGCATGCCATCAAACATTATGTGACCCAGGCTACTAAAACACTTCAGTTTAGGACCACACCTACAAGCACATTCAGTGTATGTGGATAAGTCTGTGAAAACTAAACACTGTAGTACGCTACTGTAACCCTAATAAAGATGCACAAAGCATCAAACCAGTGCAATACAGGGGAAGAGAGAGAGGTTAGAGAAAGGTTGTAGTTAGTCATAATACTGTAATGAATTAAGACACAATATGATTTTCTCTTTTTCCATATCTGTAGATCTAGGCAAAAAAATTTACAATATGTTATGTATCTGATACTTTACAGAGACATATAGAGGTGCAGTATGATGAACAAGTGTGTGTGTGCGTGAATGAATGAATGAATGCTGGAGCATTACTTTCTCAAATGATCTTGATACCAGCCTCCACCTTCATTAAAGCCTCTTCTGTGGGCACAATACCTGCAGTCTTCTCTATCTGTGTGCTGTCATTGTCCAGTGTTTTTTACCTGACGGAAGCTTCCTCTTGTGTATGGACCTGTAGACAAGCCAATTACACAAGTATGTCCCTCTACATCACAGGAAGAGGATGGGCGGATGTGGAGGTGGCAGCTTAGCCCATACACACATAGCCTGTGAGGGGGAGACCAGGCCAGGCTGTACCCAGTGCCAACCCCAGCTCTGGAGTCAGGCCCAGCCCATGGAGGCTGTGGATCATGTTCTAGTACAGACTGCTGTGGCTGCTTGGTCCCTGTGTGTAACTCAAGAGCAGCCCCTGACGCAGTACAGGTATGTCCCCGGGGGCCCAGATTACCAGGGGACTGTGTAAACAGCGCCGCTAATCTGAGGAAGTATCCTGTTGGCACAACCGCATAGGCTGCTTCTGACTGCAGGCCTATATGAACACTATAAAGCAACTGAAATTAAACATGTATATTTTAGGGTTGTAACTCCCACGTTTTTCCATTCGTTCTAAATATCCATGCGAACTTCCAAAAGCACTGAAGGTATATTGTCTTCCTATATTTCAATGTTTTCTTATTAAAGAACACATATTGTGCTTGAGTCTGCTATATAGTTATAATCTATACACCTGTGGATCATTATGTTATAATTTGGACATTTTAAATCACAATATTCATCTAAAATTACTTAATAAAAGAAACAAGTCCGTTGACTTTGATGTTAGAAAGCTGACGTCACCGTAAACATCATCACAACAAAAAGCTGTGAAATAGTCAACACCTCCAATGGATAGCTGCAGACCAAAAAGTGATGCTGTGGAATCACCTATTAAGAAAATTAAATTGGATAATGAAGTCCAGAGCAGTGGGTTTATGTTGGTGACGGTGAAAACGGGGGTTGATCGGCAATATGGCATCTTGAAAATAAGCATTGAAGATTGCTCAAACATGCACAAACACTGCAAAAAAAAGCTCTGAAAAGTCGATTTTCTGTTTTAAACATTTGCTTGCCAGTGCTAACCACAACTCTTTGCCTACATTTTTCTCGCAGTGGAGAAGCTAAAACTTTGCTTGTGGGCCCTCGATGGTGAACTAAATAAAGCATCTCTAGATTAATATGATTTTTTTTAAAGTCACATGCATATTTTTAATTTATGTGTCATTAATGCTTTTTAAATACATTGATATTGACAACACTTGAAGATAGCCTTTTTATTACTTAAAGGTGCACAATGTAAATTTCCTGGTGGGGGGGTCTGCCATCTGCTTGCCTCCATAGAGATATTATTGCTTTGCCTGGAATGTTCCACAGAACGGTATTAATTTGATACATCTTTCAATTATTTCATTACAGTTGTTTTTGTTGCTCAAAAATAACCTTAAAAAACATGCATTCTTACTGTGAGCGGGATCTCCTCTCCCCAGATCTGATCTGTAACTTGGCATGGTGCCGCCACCTGCTTGTCTCCATGGAGATAGATCAGTTAACTTTATTGCCATACTTCAGAACATTCCAAGCAAAGTTATAACATAAAAAACCTAACTAAACCTTCTTGAACATTTACTAGCTTCAATTTCTTGATTTGACCTATTCGTTCAACATTCATTTATATAGACACATCTGTAATTTGCGTGAGCTTCCAAACTGACCACACATCGAGTCCGCCTGACTTTTACTAAATCTGTCACCTGTCCGACCTTTTGTGGTGGAGAATGCACAGCCTGTGTCTTTAAGTCTCTTTAATCTGCTAACAGCCTGCGCTCCGGCCCTGCTCCTGTCTTCTGGCCCTCTTTCCATTGTCCTATATGTCATCTCCAGGCAGACACTCTTTAGATATTAATGGCTGCATGATGAGATGGCCTCCTTACAAGCCTGCCCTCACTGGATAATTGATCATGTAGTGAATGACATGTGGTTCGGGTTTAGGCTGCTCCAGCATAGAAGTAATCCACTGTTTTTGCCCAACGCTTTGGAGAAATCGCGTTCATATCCTTTAAACAGAACAAGATGTCACCGGATTCTAAAAATGGTGAAAATTTACTGGAAAATCTTGGCTGACATAAATCACACTTTAAATAATAATTCTTGCAGCAAAAAACAAACACGGTTGGAAAAACTCCTGAGTGGTTTCTTTGATGACTTTTCTGGAGCAGTCACTAATCCTGCAGACTAAATGAGAGAAGTAATGAGCATTCTTTGCCCACATGAGCTTGTTTATAGCAGTGCAACTCTAGCATGTAAAAACGCATGGAAGCACTTCGCCGGCGTGGAATAAAGTCATTAAGAATGGCTCTTCCATTTTTCTCCCCCGTGGCTAAATAACGCTAGCTTTCTGTGCTCAAGTCCATCATCGCAGCAACTTGACATCCTGACCCCGGACGTTTAATTTATTGATCTTCATTTTATTCGGATGTGAAGGCTTCTTGCGCTTTTAAATTAATCCAGGTTAATTTGGCAAAGACCGCCATCCCACCCAGCATGAATGGACTCTCTGTTGGGTAAAAAAGGCCCGGGCCACCCAGTTTTATGGGAATCTGCAGTGAATTAGAAAATCTGTCAATGCGAGAGGAGCGGTGGCGCGCGGATATGCCGTGTCACTCTACCTGTAAAAGAACTGCTCTTTGTCTATTATCTCGGGGCTTACCTGAGGAGAGTTAACCTTGAGGTCAATAACATCTCCGCGCTGCTTCACGACTGGCTGGGTCTGCTATAGGGCCTGAGGAGAACCATTGTTAACACAGGGGCCGTAGACCTGCACTTCCTCCCGCTGTTGGCTCTCCTCGCTGAATACCTCTGAAACACATCTGTGAGGACCACTGATAGGAACCATAAAGGCTGATCGCTTTCACAGGCACCGCGCCAACGATACCAACTTTGGCTTTGTCCACATTCAGTTTTGTTCATTTGACAGCAATAAGACCGACAATATATAAACAACATGCCACAACAAAAGCAAATATGAAAGTGATTTACTCGTTTCCTTTTTGTGGTTGTGCAAACTTGGAGAGCATAGCTTGTTCTACCTTACCAGTGCCAGATAGTACGGATTTAACTCTTTCTAGTTCAAGCATAAATGGTTTTATATAAGTTCTTGTAGGTCCTACTGATCTCAAAATGTTTCTGAACACCTAAAAACGCATCTGCATACCACAATCAATAATAAAATTTTTAGGTTAGCTCTGTTCAGGCGACAGTATCTCAGTTGGTAGAGCGCTTGTCCACTGATTCGGAGGTTGGCGCTTCAAATCCCGCTTTCGACATAAACATCATTAGTTGAGCGGTCAGATCCACTGACCCACAGGTTGGCGGTGCGATTCCAACTCCCACCCACCTCGCCCCTAGTGTCTGCGTACACTGGTGTATGAATGTGTGGGTGAATGGGTGAGTGGTTCCTTGATGTAAAGCGCTTTGAGTGCCTTGAAGGTGGAAAACCATGACCATGTACCATTTACCATTTCAGCATGTAACCCAACTAAACCCAAAGTTGCCTTTATTAAAAAAAAAAAATGCAGGCAAAATATTATTAACACACTATTTATAGAATTTTATCTCCAAAACGTTTGTACATTTGTATTTCATAAAATGTCCTCCAATAGCTCTACAATTACAATACCATGCTCATACTCCATCTGAGGCCCACTTTGTATCCAAACACAGAGAAACTTGGCTCTGTGCCTTCTCTGTGTCATTGTCTTCATGCTCTGCTCTGCCATGGGACTTTGTAGTTAAGCATGCCCGTATTCAAATCTAAGCGTCCCAGATTGGAGCGTAATTTGCCTGCGCATATCTGTTGCTCTGTGCTAATCACCCACATGGCTGAAATAATTGTGAGTATGTAGGAAACTTTTGGACTTTGTGCCAACCAAATAACAAGTATTTGTCGCAGCATTATATCCTCTAATCCCTCATCTGCTCCAAGCCTGGCTCAGTTTCACCCATGCATAGATTTAACTGTCTTTTGCATTCCTTGAAATTATTCACCAGGACGGATTTGAAATAGTAAAAACAATTGGGGATTGGCGTCTGCAGCATTTGTTTATTTCCATTTATCGTAGAGACCTTATACAAATTGATGCACAATCACAAGTCAGTTGAGGCTGTTTGTTTTGAAATGGCCCTGCGTTTAGATGGGGACATTTGAATAGGATTTGACCGGCATGGAAATGTATGGGCAAGGAGAAGTTTACTTTGAGAGCAGGGAGCAGGTGCGGTGCTCTGGACAGGTGTTGTGAACAATACGACTGAAATGTGCTGGTGTTTGTCCTCACATGACAAAGCAATGCATTTGTCATGGGCAATTTGGAGTTTAATGAAACCATAAGCAGTTATATTCTCATTTAAGTATAGGTGTGGATCATGTGGAACTAAAGATTTGCCTCATTTGGGTAGAAGTTTTCATGGCAGTCATGCAAGAAGCGGCAACAAAGGAACAGCATTTCTAGGAAAACTCGTCTGTTCTTGTTAGCTTAAACAATCTCTTTCAGCATGGGCCTATATATGACAAGGTACTTCCTGAAAGACAGTAGTAAGTTCCAAAGAAAGGCAAGCTGCACCCTTACTTGACCTAGGACTGTCACATGCTGTCCCAAGATGCAACATGCCCTGGAATCTGCTCACCAAATCTAGAATTATGTTATGGTAACATTAGCAACATGGGGAAATCTGATCTATTATGCATCCAGATCATGGGCTGACGTTGAGAATACATAACTGGAGGACTTATTTTTAGACATGCAACTAACAATTATTTTAGTAGGTCATGTTTTCGATTAGTCACCTAGTAAAAAAAGTATTTCTAAAGTGGCTTGGAGATTTTAACTGAAAACTAAAATATGCCAAATGGACGCATAGTCATGAAAAATATCTACTCAATTTAATAGCAGTGCTTTCTTGGTGATAAAATCAGTTTTGATTGCAGATGTTATCGTCCATTTATACTCCAGATAACGATCATTATAATGATTATTTTAGTAGTCACAATTATTCCGATTGCAACCCTACTGTTTAGCTTGTTTTATGTTTTGGACAACGCAGACACGGAGTTGACAAAGATAATCATCAACGAGAGATGGTAGGAAAACATGTCTTACAGTTAGCAGTAGGGATCATATCATGTGGAACAAAGAATAAGCCAAATTTAATAGCTGTTTTCCAGTCACTCAAGCGTTTGTCAACAAGAACCAACAAAGCAAGACGGACCGGCGCACACTACACACGCTGACAGCAAATTAAACAGTGCTAGACTGATTACTGCCTCTAGTCCGATGTGGGTTTATTTTACCAAAACAAAAGCAGGAAGATAGATGTCTGCTTCGGGGTGCTCCTGGGAAACAAGTCCTTCTCTCACATAATGCGTGCTGCGGGTTTTGGACCTCATAGCCTTTACCAATCAGCTCATATCGATCTTCATTATACCCACTGATGGACTATTTGCCTCTGCTCCTGTTGTGGAAAGCTGCATACGCTAGCAGCCCCAAGAGGGTAGTGTGGAGGCGAGGGAACCGAGTCGGGCCAAGCACATCACCTGTTCCGCTCTCCAAATTAGGACACAACTTGAGATTCAATTTTAGCTTGAGTGTGGTTAACTGACAGTGCTGTAACAACCAATGATGAATGATGATCTCAGTCACAATGGGATGTCCCCAGAGGGCTCATTTCAAGATACCTGCCACTTAATACATGTACAACACTAATAATATCACATGGTATGACAACTTAAGGTGGCACGGAGTTGTTGTAACTATTATGTGGATAGGATTCTACATTTTCTTCCCGATAACGTGAGGTTGCTTTACCATTATCATTTGTGAATTTACTCTTTGTAACAACAACTTTAGGCCGCTGTATACTGTTGTGTCCTTGAACCAGACACTTCACCCACCTATGCCTATGTATGAATGTGGGGTGAGCGTGAGTAATTGGTGGTGGTCGGAGGGGCCGATGGCACAGATAGGCAGCCTCACTTCTGTCAGTCTACCCCAGGGCAGCTATGGCTAGGATGGGTCAGCAACTGTCACCTTAGGGTTGGTATTGCTGGTATAGTCTCCCCTAACTAGAATAAGTGGAAGGATGAGTGAATGAATGTGGTCCAGTAACGAGACATCTTATTTATCTGATTTTGCCATTTGCTTAGGTCTCGACAATGAGTTTGAAAACAAAAGAATATGATTAAGAGAAAGCATGTATGTAACACGATCCACAGAATCATCAGTAATCTAAATCACTCCTCTTCCTCAGAGGAAGATGAAGTCATGACCCGCTCCTGATTGTCAGGTCCTGATGATGCCTAGTTGATTTCAGCAGCTGGTCTGTGCCTGCAGCCTTCGCCTCGTCTCACTGCCATCATAAAACACAATAAACCACAAGACAAATATTTGTTTTTTGTTTTCTGCGTTCGAGTGGGGGCTTTGAAATCCTAACTGGCCGACTCATTGCTCAGACCAGCGCTGAGAAATCTAAAGTGACACAGCATTTCTGTCTGCCGGTCCTGCTAACAACTGCAGATGTTACGCTTTTTCATCATTAGGAAAAAGTAACCCGCCCCGTTCTGCTTTGTGTATTTAATCCTTTGTGAAGGCTTGTGGTTATTTGCACTTGTAATTAGGCTGTTTCCATTAAGGAATATTATTGCTAAATGAATCCAGTACTTTAGGTCCTGCGTCGTCATAGGAAAATGGCCAGCTATGGGGAAAGGAATGCAGGCCCGAACTGGATCAAAAGTGAAACACTGACTCACACCTGAATGATCCTATGCTCAGCTCTAAACCTTTAGACGTAGCTTACTTTGTATTACCGTTATAGACCTGGACGTCACATTACTTTTTCAAAGTGGTTCCAAGCTACATCTGTTGGATCCTTTTGGAGAAGTTTTTTTGAAGATTGGTACAGTAAAATTAGCACGATCAATACATTTAATTTTATTCCATTTTTAGTTTCTTCTGTTTATAGTGTTCTTCTTAGCCTGATGGTCAAAATTTTAAGCAACAACATTTAACATTCTTGGCCGAGATTCACAGCCGTGCTTCCACATTATTTAATCATTATAATATAGTTAAATACCATTCATTGTGTCAATCAATGCCAAGTGTTTGAGTTCTAAAAGTGCATAGCAGTACACAGTTGTCTTTCTGTTTGTGAACACCTGTAAACCATACCACGTCCCTTGTTTCAGTGGCACATTGTTTTCTAAATGTGTTTGTGGAAATGTCTCCTCCCTGTCATGATCACAGCAGCATTGACGCAGGCCTACAGCCCGCAGCCCTCCTGTCACCGATCCCTCT
This sequence comes from Periophthalmodon schlosseri, assembly GCA_000787095.1. NCBI lineage: Eukaryota > Metazoa > Chordata > Actinopteri > Gobiiformes > Gobiidae > Periophthalmodon > Periophthalmodon schlosseri. Next base: position 77,917 of record KN483111.1, on the reverse strand, counting down.
GCGTTTCTTCCATAATGGGCCACAGTGACACGGGCTTGTCACCTGGACTTTGTTTGGTGCGTGCCTGTGCCTCCCCGCCCTGCTCCCTCGGGGTGATTCCCAGCCTCGCACTGCGCACTCCTCCCTTTTGTATTCAGACGCCACACAATGCACGCTCCTACCCCTGGGCCGTTTTTACACCTCGAAGCTTTGTTAGCGTCCCCTCCCTACTCTCCTCCTGAAAAATGTTGGAAATGACAGACCTGATCAATTGCAAAAATATATTTAGGGAACTTTGGGAAAAGCGTAAGTGCCTGTGGCCTACAGCGCTGTCCCACAAAAGACTGAAAAGTTATTGTTGTTGTGAGACGTTATGGCAGGCATAGCGTGACACAAGACAACAGCCCCTTTCAGCTTTATGGCTGTGAGTAGTGCAACAGTAATTATCTGCAGACAACAAGGTAATGTTTAAATAGAAATATTATTATAAGTGACATTAACCACTAAATACATTATATTACCATCACAGTGGTACTGTCAAATTACAACCATATTTGTGTGTGTTTGTAATGTGAAAAGAGCACACATATAATTGGAAATAGGAAAATAACTTTGTGAATTTGCCTGTTTTGCTGGATGAGTAACACAAGCATTTGTTAATATGGTCAGATGAACAATGTCTTGTCTAATGATGAGTTTGCTTAGAAGGGAAAGAAAGCTACATCACCAGTGGATGTGCCGATGATCGCCATTCATTTGTATATGGAAAATTCAGTGCAGCAACTCCATTTTCCCAGACACTTTAGTTCAGTTTAGGCAATGAGATGCCCAGAAATGAAAAATGACTGTCTATTTGGCTGCAATGTTTTTGTTACTCTTGTTGAGGCGGTTTTGGACAATCTAGAGCAGTTCAGACCATGTGAAAACATACAGTTACATTTCTGAAAACCAAAAATTGGCTGGCAGATGGCCTATATTTGACGCAGATTTCAACATATTAGGAAATAATGTGCTTTCTTCAAAATCATTCTTGTGAGAATTACACATATTTCAGTAAAACATGTCAGCCCACAGTTTACTATGGTCTTTTACTGCCCAGTTTGTAAAGCAGACCCACTGATCTTTACTTGTATTAACTGCCTCGTATCCATTCCCTGGTCTTAACTATGATGACAATACTTTCCAAATCCCAATCATTTAAGTTTCTGTAAACAGCCCTCTGCTTTCATCTCTGTATAAACTACAGTGAGGACCTCTAATAGTGCATATCTATAGCTATTAGGACTAGGGGGTAGAGCGGGGGTCCCATTATCCCAAACCAGCAAAATAAATATTACCATGTGCGGTATTTGGCCCGTCCAGAAGAGTTAGGCCTGTCCAAAAACCATCAGAGCTGAGGGGGGACGTCAGCGTACCTGCCTTACCTCAGCATCCCCTCATCATTAAGGGCTTAGTGTCCCAAATGGATTTTACAGTTTCTGCTTCAGGACACACACAGAAAGGCAGAGAGAGAGACGCTGCTCCAGGCCGTACAGGCCAATGAAAACCACTTGTGGAGTCAGAGGTAAACTTATTATAAACTGTTACATACACTGGCCGTTTGAAATCAGATAGTACCCTACAAATATTTAACAAGTCGCCTAAATAATATGGAGACATCTTATAATTATGCAGATATGACTTGTGATTTCCTTATTAAAGCTCTATTTCAAATATTAACACAATAAGAATTGTGTTTTGGCCATATCAAAAAGTGATTATAAAAGTACCTCCTGGTACATTGTGACTTTGTAGAAAAGATGTTCTTACTGTACGTCAGTATGATGTAGAACAAGAGCAGTGCCCGTGCCTGACATGAGTCTCATTTGTGTGTGTAAATAAGTGAGCATTGACCACATGTGTCACTCTGCCTCAGACACGCCAGAGGAAAAACCACTGCAGCCTGTCACCACTGTCTGTCATCTGCTCCTGTTTCTGAGCCATCAGGAGGATGCTCCATGTCTGCTGAATTACTATTCCTAAATAACTTAACATTTTCTTCTTTTCTTTCTTACTTGTCAGAATTTAATGCTGTAATTCACACAAGTAACAGTCTAGTTTTATTTACACATTGAGGTGCTCAAGACAGCAGTAAAGCAAGTGTCTCTGCCCTTCATGTGTGTATACAGTACTGTAGGGATGTTCTCTCCTCTTCATGTTTATGGGTGTATGCTGTCTTCATGTGTATGGGGGGGCTGTGTGTGTAAATGCAGCAGCACATGGAGCTGGCCACGGAGGAGCTGACCCCGAGAGCCCAGTCCTCACAGTGAGTGAGAGATGGAGCCTGTCTTTTATCAGTGCGCATTAGAGGGGACAGGGTCCACTGCTGACTGTGTGCGTGTGTGTGTGTATATGTGTGTGTGTGTGTGTGTGTGTGTGTGTGTGAGAGAGAGAGAAGAGAGAGACTTAAACACTCACATTAATCTCCATGAGTGAACACGAGCAGGTGTTAACCTATGTCACTCCTGGACTCCATGGCAACAGAGACTTGGCACCTGGAGGTGTCCGCGATGCCTAGTCATGTGATCCTTGTCCTGCCCTGAATGAGAAGGGACAACATATTATAAAATATATTTTGAACATTTCCATTCCAGAATCCCCGGTTATGTTCTGCGGAAGAAGCCTAGATGTGTCTAGCGGGTGTCATGGTTGACAAAGGCTAACGTTGTTATGCCGTGGGTGTCTTTACATTGTGTCCTTCATGCTTCTTTCATCATGTTTATATTGTATTCAGAATGCGCATACATTTCTGATTAGCTATGGGTGTGTAATAATATCGTAAAGTTATTTATTTTAGTGAACAGTAACAGAAATCTAAGCATGAACAAATCTATGAGTGTGGTTTATACAGGGAGAACATCATCTTCTCCAGGGCAGCATCATTTTATCCCTTCAAGGCCCTTAATCCCTAAATGAGACTATCTTTTGGGATTAAGAATATTTTGTGCGCAGTGTAATTTTGGTTGAGGTCAAGCGCTGATGGTTTTGGGCCGAGCTCTCCTAATGCTTTCCTAAGTCCTTCAGCTCTTTGAATACATTTGTCTGGCAGACTCACGTTCACTCTTCGGTTTCTTTGAAGGAAATGCTGTGGATGCACTGGAGGGCTGGAATGTGGCACGACCGGGCAATCTCCCAGAAGGCCGTGCTCACCCAGAGGCCCCAGACCGTCTGCCACACGCCCCCGCTGCCAGGGGTCAAGTCTGCGCCCCTACACCCTCCATGCTCGCATCATTTTGGGGGTACAAATATTTCCACCCCCTCCACTCTCCATCCTGGGGGAGTTCAAGTCGAAGTATGCAAGAGGCCAAGTGTCAGATAAGCACGTTCAGATCGAAGATAGAAAAAGAAAAATCCACGCAAGAATAGGCCCTGACATGGCGTCGCGATCTTGTTTACATTGTGAAGGAGGTGACCGAGTCGTTGGAAGCTAACCTCTGGTGGCAGCTCCCTCTCAGACCCAGCCCCCTCCCTCCTCCTCTGGGCTTTCGGTTGGCGGGTCCAGCTGTCAACTTTCTAATGATTTCTTTATTTTGCAGGAAGAGCTTGTCGCCAGGGGAAACGCGCCACTTCCGGCTCGGGGGGAAACATGAGGCAGGGCAGGGCGACGCTGGACCCCGCTCCGTCTGCAGCCGCCTCGCCAGGGACCGTGGCCGCCTTTCATCCTGACGTGTTTCTTTGCTTTCTTTCTCCCTCTATCCACACAGTCATCAGTATCACCCTTTCTCTGTGACTCCGTCCTGTCCTCCGGGGGTTTAGCTTTACTTCTCAGTAGTAATAGTTTTCTTTTGACTTGGGCTATTTTGCATTTTTCTATTTGGAGAACATGTGTGCAGTCTTTGATGAGATCTAATCTCTACACTATTAATACAGAATCCTCTATTAGGCCCATTTCCTATCTACGTCACATCGGTCTATTTTTAAATTACCAGCACACATTTACAGACTTACTTTACACATACATTTTGAAACAATACCCGTATCATATTATTAACCATGAATGCATTTCTTCTTAAATATCTTATTATCTTTCAATGTGGAATTGCTATGTGCATTTTGAATCACTTTGTGTACAAATTGAGCTCTATAAATACACTCGCCTTGCTTTTTTTGATTAAGCTATAAATTAACATTTTTGTGTTGCTCCCAAGCCTGGATAATAGTCAGGAACATAACTATCACAGGCCTGAAACCCATAAATAGATACACACTATTTTCCAAAATTTCAAGATAAGAATAAAGTTTTCATATGACAAAAAATATTTTCTGAAAGAAATTCGCACCACAGTTCTTTAGTGCTGCCAATTTTTGTATTATTTTAATAGCACCACAGTGTGACGTTTCGGGGTCAAGCCCAGTGCTATTAAAATAATACAAAAATTGGGAGCGCCAAAGAACTGCTGTGAGGATCTGTTTTCCTTTTTTTTTTTTTTTTTTTTTTTTTTTTTGGCTCCACACACAAACCCCATTTTTTTTTTTTTTTTTTTTTTTTTGTATTTGGACTCAGCACACAGACTCAACTTTTATTGGATATGCATGTCTCTATCAGAACAATATTTTAAAACCCAAATTGTTAACTGTACAGCTCTATTATAATATATGTAGAGGCCCTTGAGAAAAATATACCCCCCTGAGCACAATCAGGGCAGCCTCTCAATCATGAAACCCAAGTTGAGCGCGACTTGCAGCCCGCACTTCTCCTCGGGCCTGTGGCTGATTGTTCCAGTAACAACAGATGGAAAATTGTCAGAGTAAACATGTAAATATTGCAAGAGTCACGGTCTCCCATTTAGCATCAAGGGAAGTGATTACAGCATGAAACAGGGCAAAACATCCACTCTGTGTCACAAGTGATAGCTGTCAGGGCCTGAACAGAAGCATAAACATGTGTAGTCCAACCAGACCAGGGAATCAGCGCTGTGGGAGGACTCAAGGCAGTTTTCACCTTAATTTAATCTGACAAACATTCAGAAAAATGTGTAAATATATCCGGAATATTGTATATCATTGAGATCAGACTTTTAATAGTGATTCAACTTGATTTTCAACCCACAAATTTCTAAATCAGTACCAATTCCTATACAAAAAATAAATATAAAAATGCCAAAAATATGTTGTATGTGAAAGCTTTAAACTGATCTTTGTTCAATGGGAAAAAGATAAGGTAACCTTTGACACTTTTACAGTAAGATAGATTTGACAAAGCTATTACAATCCAAAATCTTTTCAATATTCAAAATGTCACTATCTTTCCTGCATAAAAGTATTCATGTGTTTTTCATTCACTTTTAAAATCCCAAACTACACAATAAAAACTTACTGAATGAAACCTAATTGCAGTCATGTGCTTAATTGCTACATAACAGGTTTACCTCATGTAAATGGAAACCTACAGCTATCTTGTACTTCTTCCCTTAAAATTGTTCATTTTAATCCAGCAGTTGTGCATGGGCACCTGAGTTAAAGCATGTGCCACTGCCCAAATGTAAACACTTGGTAAAGCTGATTGGTATCCAGACCGCAGGACCGTTACCTGTCAGGTCCCAGCAGTATTTGCAAGTTTGATTGTGTGTGTGTGTGTGTGCGTGCATGTGTGTGTGTGTGCATGTGTGTGCGTGTGCATGTGTGTTTTTGCGTGTGCATACATGATTATATGTGATTGAAGGGAGGTCGGCCCGAGACACCAAAAAAGTTCTGCTTAAAATCACAGAGCACGCTCCACTTCAGAGTGACAGTGCCACGGTATAATCTAAATTCTTCCTTGATTTCGGACATTGCTGAAAGAATGTAAATACACGGAGGAGGAAAGCAGCTCTTGATGAAGCAAGAAAATATTGTTGCAGGATTGTGCCGTGATCAAAGCCTGGTACATGACGTCTTAAACACTGGATTTACAATAGGGAAAACGCCATTTGGCTTGACAGCACTTTAAATCTACCTTCAGGTGGGTTTGTTTCATGATCCAAGGAGGAAATTTTGCATATTCCATAAATCTGTGTTGTGGGCTAGGAAGAAGTAGAACAGTTCATAATTAGGCTGCAATAAAATGAAAGTGATACATCAGTTGGCAACAACAACTCAGATTGGTTGTTATTCAGGCAAGTCAGTTAAAGCGGCTGCACACAATTTTTGTCCATAGTAAAGCAAAATTTGTTCCAATCCAGTACAGATGAACTGTAAAAAGCAGCTTTTTTTCTTAGCAATGTTGTCATCAGGGGCAGTTGCTTTACATGCAAGACTTAGATTTTAAACTGTTACATAATTCTGAGATATGTATTTTAAAGGATAAGTTTTCATTAAGCCGATCAGTGTCCCATTTAGTGTATAAAGATTTGTAGCTTGCACATTACTTAAATGTTTTTTTTTAGAAAAAAAAAATATTTAGTTTTATTTGCATTCAATGATAATTTAAGATTTCTGAGGAAATTTTAGATTTCATAAAAAACAAACAAACAAACAAACAAACAAAAAAAAAATGCTGTTATAAAATCGCCTGATCAGCAGAGGAAGCACTTGCATACAAAATAGCATTATCTGCATATAAATGTATGAGGCTTTTTTCTTAAATTGCAACTAATGGAATTAATAAATATAGTAAAAAGTAGCGGGCCCAAAATGGAGCCTTGGTGCACTCCTTTGCTAAAAGTTAAAAGATTTTAAAAGATTTTTGAGGCAGGACGACAGCGCCATCTGCAGTCTGACAGGCAATCAGACTGGACTTGTCACAGAAACGTGACCACTCTGAGAAAGACTGTTAGTGAGCAGTCGAAACTGTCAGGTATGAAAACAAACTAAACCTTGGTCTGGAAAAAGAATCTATTAAAATAAATTAATGGAACACCAGATGACCCTCATTGGATTAAAAGATTTGATTTAAACCCATTGGCTACTACTGCCAGGGTTCTGTTTGAAAGATAATTTTGGAACCAATCACATGTAGCATTGTCAAATCTTATATGCTTCAGGCGCTTCAAGAGGATGAGACCACTGTGTATTGTCTGCATTCAATTGTAAAGCGTTTTAACATCTGAGAACCAGGAAGTGCACTGTTAGAATGCTAGTTATTATTATCTTTACAGTGATGCCTCTGTTGTGAAAAGTGACACCAGCTCTGTTTTTCACATTTTTATGACAAAACCAGGTACAGCACCTTTTATTATAAAAGTATAGAATACATGTGTAGAGAAAGACCTACAACTTGGGTAGAAGATAGAATAGAACAGATAAGAATATATGCAGGAGGAGGGGGAACTGACAAAGACTCAGCCTCCTCAACAATCACAACCACACAACACAGGCTGGGCAGGTTGGTTCAGTGTCCTGCCCAGTGACACAATAACTTATGGTCAAAGTTGGGATTGAACCTCCAGACTTCAAGTTATAAGACAACTGCTCTACCAGCCCTGTCATTTTTTTTATGTATCATGTAAAGTTGCACAAGATTTGTAACTGTTTGATAATGCCGTCACTATAGAAAGAATAGATCAGCGCTTTTACTGATATCAACAAGCTGTGAAGTCAATTAATTTGTCAAATAAGAGCAGCTGTTTTTTTGCCAAACATACAATAGCTCAGATGATACCAACACTAACTTAAATTCTACAATATATTCACACTTTAAGCCTGCTACTTCCTTTCCGTTCTTTTAATAGAGTAAAGTCTAAAATTATCAGACCACTTCCTGCATTTTTGGCCACAGATTCTGTCACAACTGCTCCCCTCTGCATAACATTGTCATTGTGTTGCCACCATTAAAGGCCTGAGTGACAGCTGGGGCAGTCTGCGATCAGTGCTGGGGGCTCAACACTAGGGGGGAGCTGCCATGGATATCACTATGCACTCTTCTATTGGCAGGTGGGTTCTGGCTGTGATTAGATCTCAGCTTTAGCCCCTGCCATCAGCATTATTGTGCCGGGATTCCCCAAGTCCCTGCTCTCCGGATCCTCTGTCACATTCTGTCATGCCAGCGTGGGTCCCTGCCAGCTGGCCCTGTGGCATGGCATAGCACACACCATGTTACCACTTCTGATTGTCTCTCACTACATTTTAAGCTTTGGTCGTCATGCTGTTGTAATAAGGCAGTCCTATTAGGTTGCACGAAAATCGGCTACCTATAGTTTCCAACCACCAGTGACCACAAAAACATAGCAACTTTTAAACTATTATTGTTATTTTTATTATTTATAAAGCTTAATTATTAACTTACAAATTAATTTGTCTTGATTTTTTTTAAAAATCATCAGAGCTTCTGTTACATTCCAGTTTCATCATTATAAAATTTGTCCTCACTCTGAGTGGGCTTGCATCTCCACAAACCTGACTCTTCTTTGCCCAGGAAGAGGGCCTCCGTCTGCTTGCTTCCATGGAAACTTTGTTCCTTTGGCTAGAATCTTTCATAGTATGGCATAAAACATATCCATCTCCATGTAGAATGTTCAGACGTTTGACTTTAACTTTCTATTTTTCCATGGAATCATGTAGGAGCATACTGGACCTTTAATTTAATTTAATTACATTTTGTTAATTATCAGTTATAGTTCGCAATCATATCATGTAATCTTTCTTTATTGAAAAAATGCACGCTATGTAGTCTAACTGTAATAACTCATATCATGCTTGTTTGCTACCATATTTTTATCTAAAAATGTGTAGTTTCCTGGCCCACCCACTGATCAGCTGGAATGTTTAGTCCATGTTTACAGTGCTGTGTGTTTTGGTGTTAACTAGCCATTGGGTGTTAGTGATTAGTGCCTAATGATAGGGACGTGCAGCTTGGAGGGTTCGATGGGTGCAACCTGGGACTCGAGCTAAAGGTCAGGCACTTCCTATGTATGTCTGTGTTTGTTTAAGTGAGAGGGGGCCACTTTACATCTCGTACATAATTATAGCGTTTCAGAATAATTTTAGATCATCTTTGTGCCGTCAACATCATAATTACCCCATTTGCCCTCCAAGTTCTGACAAATTATTCTCAAGTAATCCGACCTTCTCTCTGTAAGGGCAAAAAGCTGATTCAGGGATTTTCAACTCGACTAACAACATCGAGTTAGCATGGTTATGAAGGCATTTTACCCCCTTTGTCATGTTTAGGTTAGCTCATTTTCTGTCCTCTCAGTTATGAAATCATATTTGGCCAATAAGAACAGGTATTTTTTTGGGTGGGATAAAAAAGTACCTTATTTATCAATGCAAGATGCTTTGGAGCTTATGTTTGTGAGAATGATTCAGATAAATATGGAAATGGTTTCACTGGTTTCAGTGAACTATCTTTGAAGCTTTCTTGTCTGACATTTTGAGTTCCCAACATCTGATATTTTTTATGGACCATTAGTTATTTGTGCTGTGAACTTTCTTGCTTTTTGACCCATACAGGCGAATGTCAGTAACTAAAACTGGTGTGTAGAGATTCCTAATTTGAGAACATAATCAAAATAATCTAAACCTTAAATGTATAGCTATATGTGAAATTATGTTAAATAAAAGTGCATTTTTCTTTGAACGGTGCTTAAGAAACATTTTTTATATCTAATATTCTATTCTATTTCCTCTTGTGTGCCTATGTGACCTGTATAGTACACTAGCTATAGCGTGGCTTTCTGCTGGACTGTACATTAATACCATGTCTGCATACATGTCAGCTCTGTGCATCCGCATGCCACTGAGGCCTGGAGGTGTTGTACATATCTGAGGTACATATGAATATTAGATTACAGTGACTTGGCTTTCACTGATATCTGGTGTGGTGACAGAAGTCGTTTGCCCATTCAAAAGTAGCTGGTGACGCATCAGGTGTGTACATTATATCACCAGTACAGCCACCACCTCCTGCTGTGAAAGTGTCAATGTTATGAAGGACTGTCATCTGATCTAATGGCTCTATGTGGAGCTGTCGGTGGCCTATTTCTGGCTATTGTTTTAACCAAATAGTTTACCACTGGTAGTTTGGTTGTCCCAGCAACTCTATATTATTCCATTTTATCTGACCTAACACCCAGGCTTATATGAGGAGTCCATCATGTCATGTTTGTTGACAGGGGATTTTCCTTTGTACTTGCAGATTCAATATTCTGTCAGCTCTGAAACTAAGGCCAGTGAGTAGTTCATGGAACACTGTTTGGCCTGTGTGCGTTTGTGTCTACGCCCATGCTGCCACATGTCCTCTGTGCAAAAATCTGTAAAGAGCAACAAATGCCAAAACACACAAGAGACATGGATTTGTGCTCTGCAAAGGCCAGTCTGCCTAATTTCACCGTGGCCGGCGCTTATGGAAAACGTTGGAAAAGTCGAGTTTAAAATCATCGTTATTACCACTTGTTTTCGTTTCATCCGCTCCAGTCTTGACTGTGTCACTGATGATGCCTACATCTAACACAGCACTGTTGACTTTTCGTATCTATATCTGTTTATCTTGGGTGTGGGGGACTCCTCTGGGTGCTAAAAATCATTTGGCTGATGACCTCATGCTGTATATGCACTTGTCGACTGAATACTGAAGTATGAGAGCCCTTCATACAGCACTTTTCTATGGCCTTGTTTTTAACGTATCATAAATGATAGATTTTCTTACTCTCAAAAGGCCGGGAGCACAGAGGGTAGTCACAGCTCAGGAGCACACAGGGCCATCTGAGAGTATATTGAGGAGTGGCACATACCAAAGACATGATCAGTAATCCTCTGTACCATGACACTAGTCCAGACTGTACGGCCTGTGTGTGTGAGTGTGTGTGTGTGTGTGTGCGCGCCAGCTCTGCCCACTGTCTGTGAGCTCCACATAAAGGTGACTCAAGTCCTTCTGTGTCCTGCTAGAATCATCAGGACTCTCTTTGTCCTCTATAGGACGTCTGCTGTCCCCTCCCTGCACCGAACTGCTCAGAAAAGAACTGTTCTCAAAAAGAGGCAGAATGGAGTGGGTGTGTCTGACAAAAACTAAGACACATCCTTTAAATCGAAATAAATCTGACAAAGAAATGTTTTACGAGCTGCCACCTGAGGTAGCCCTAAAAGCAGCAGTGAGCAGAGTGGCCATACGGTAGAGTATAATCCAATTGGCTTGTCGCTCTGAAACCGTCTTAGCAGATGGGAGCAGTAATATGAAAGTTACTCTCCCACTCACTGTGACGGTGCGTCTGTTATATCACCATGTCCTGTTATTCTTTATGGCTTCCATAGGCACTAAAGAGGACAGAACTTATTTTCTTTTCATTACTTCTCTCTCGGGGACTCACAGACTTGCTTAGCTCTTCCCCTCAGTTCAGAAATTCTTTTCAATTAAAGCCCTCTCCACAGATGGTATAGACATTAGGCCCAGGTTCTGTTGATGTGCCGCCAGTGCAACCAATGGACAGCTATTTCATTTACCACACAGTAAATCCTCAGGCACCTAATGCCCTGCAGCACAAGCTGCCAGCACCCCAAACACACACACCGTCCCAGGCTAAGTGTCGGGCTCAGCTCCCCCTATACACCTCCACTCCCCCAATCAGGCTTGTATTGTCTTTGCCATGGATCAATTAAAAGGATGAGGTCTAAAAAAAGGGCCATTTGTAAAATGGACGTCCTCTAAGAAGTGAAACAGCAGCAGAGAGCATTGGAAGCGTGAATAATTTATCCCGAAACCCTATCACAGTCTTTGTATCAGATTCCATCATAAAGCGTGGTGAGGGAGTGGCGTGGTGAGGGAGCGGCGTGGTGAGGGAGCGGCGTGGAGGGAATACATCAGGCTGTGACAGGCTCTGCAGGGAGGATATGGTGGGTCTATGGGTCTATGGGTCTATGGGCAACCAGAGCCATAAATCCACTCTGTGTCACTGTGGGAGGAGGAGGGCAGTAGCACAGGCAGGAATCACTGCACCCTGAACAGGGAACATGTCAGAAAAATACATATGGCCAACTGACATTGCATTGATATGGACCATATCTGATGACCATATCTGAAAAATCATACACATAAAATAACATGGCAGGGTGTTACGTCTGATTCCTGTATCCGTCGCGAAACTTGCCTATAAGAACCATGCATTTGTTGCCAAACACTCGACAGTCTTGCCAAACACCAGGACAAAAGGAAGGAGCAGATATGACACAATAGGCCTCATGTGAACATGTGATATTATATTATACAGTGTTTGATATGGCCTGCAAACCTGATTTTATGGTGCACTCTGTGAAAGCAGCTGTTGTGTAAATAATGTCCCTCTTACTTCCTGAACATAGATGTAGATTGGATACTGGAGCCTTGATACCTGACAAATATAGTTGGGTCTTGCTTTTATCTACAGTATGTTTCATTAACTAGTAACAGGTAATTCTGTGTATGGAGCATATAAGAAGAGCATTATTTTAAAGACTATTAAGGTGACTTGTTTTGCTGTTCTTGTCATTTACGTCAAACCATTTTTATTTCCTAGCTGCTGTACAGCCAGACCTACTCAGATGTGCACAAAACTCACCACAACCTTATGGTCCACGCCAATCCTCCACCGCTCCAGTGGATATTACAGTTTTCTGTATTAAGTCTGTTTTTAAAGGTTGAGAAACCAGGCTTGTTCAACCCACTCCTCGTCAAGCAGGATCTATGGGACAGGAGAGGAAATCCCATAGACTTGAACTCAGTCAAAACAAGGACTGCTGTCAGAATCAGAGACCTCACTATTTTCACACATTGTTCTACCTGGTAAAGGTGTTTGCACTCACTCACTTATGATCTGAATGGGAGGGGTGAGTTAAAGTGGTGTGATGTAAAAAGCAATAAACTACATGCTGGTAGATCTATTGAGTGTATAGTGATAGTGACACATTTATATTATAGTAATGTGTTGGGACGTCTCATATTCATATACAGTAAGTGCTTTCTCTCCTTCTCTCTTTTTCTCTTCCCCTCTCTCTCTTTTTATCTCTTTCTCTGTCCACATGCTCCTTAGTTGTATTTTTTAATATAATTGATTTCATGATAAACCCACATCTGGCTCATTTAGACACTTCCATCAGAACAAAAGTGTGGTAATTTTATTAATAGAACATATTGTTGTTGTGTCTCTGAGCAAAGCACTTCAGCCTCCATTCATATTCATGGGTTTAAGCTTTCCATTTATAGGTGTCACTATTTAAAATATATAATATTTTGTTTTTGGTGGTCAGAGACTGGTAGATTTCTGAAGTGGCATTTTAGGCATCTCATGTTTTTGTGTCTGTCCAAAACGCTGCAGCTCGTCTGCTGACAAAATCTGAGAGACAAGAACACACCAGACCTGTGCTGTGCAGCCTGCACTGGCTCCCTGTTTCAGATTGGGTGCCTTTCAAAATGTTACTGATTGTGTTTAAATGTCTGCACTCTATTGGTCCTCTTTCTTCTTTTTTAAATCAATTGAATGTTTTATCTTAAAATTCCTTTGCCATGTGATCAAAATAGCTTTTATATTGTTTTGTTTTGTTTTTTTTAATCAAAATTTAAATGAAAAAAATTATAACAATAGCTAAAACTGTCCCATTAGTTCACCTTATACCTGGGCCTGACCAGAGGTAAAGGGGTGGCTTTATGTGGCATCCATAAATAGAAGGTGCACTGCATAGTCCCCATAGAGGTGAGTGTGTATCAGGTTAGCAGGCTGAGGAGGTGCTAACCTGCTGCTGGCAACCTCCACACCAAACAATACTGGTGACCGAGGAGCCCGGACATCGGAGCAGTGTTGTGTGAAGAGTGAACAAATGTTATGTGCAGTAAAACAGTAGAAAGTGAAACACAATCTTCTGCTTGTTATTGTCAAATGCAGGTTCATCGCACAAGAATGACATTACAAGTAAGTCAGGAAAAGAGAACATGGAAATACAACGCTGAACTGGGTTAAGTCAATTATCTTTGTATGATTCAAACAAAAGAATGATTCACTGGACCTGTTTCAACACTGATACAAAATACAGTCAAACTCTTTAGGAATGTGTGCTTAGTTTTGATGGCTTTGTGAATGCATTTCCAACATTAATTCTGGATCACTTATGTAACTTTCGTTCTTTATATTTATATGAATTTATATTATAATGTCACATTGCAAATTTTCTTTGATAACTCCAGCAATTATTTAGAGTTAAAACAATGTTAAAATTATAGGTAACAAAGTACACTGCAAACAAAGTATTATACAATCTTTTTTTTTTTGTTTTTTTAGAGGTATAAAAACAACTTTTAGTTTTTGTGAAGGAAACTGTGTTCTTTTTGTCAAGCTAATTTTGAGCACAGGTAATACTTTATATCACTTGAAGCAGTATCCTGTTTCTCTTTGTTATCCAACATGGTGCCAAGACTAAATGTGCTACAAACCGGCCTTTCACATCGGAGATAATCACCCGGAGATAGCCTGCTTCAACATAGACTGGTGTTTGTGGTTAGCTGCGCAACAATGTGTAAAAATGCACATTAAGACGCCGTATCGCTTACCCACACCACAACACCGCTATTACTGTGCTAGCATTTTGTGGCGGGGACACACCCTGATTTTACCTGCTCTTAAAAACCTATGTAAAAGTATTAGGCTTCAAGAACAAATGTGAGAAATTGCCAACCACCAACTTCCTTCCTTTACCTCCAAAGCGTAAAGCCCAGAGGCAGTGCCAACCAGTGCAAGCTCGCAGACATGAAGAGGTGAGCACTATGTCGGCCTGCGGTCAGAAGTCTTTTGTTGCAGTGGTTCTTTTGAAGATTTAAGAGGAAAAAATCTCAGTGTTGGAAGCTGACAGGCAATCGGACAATTAGGATCTGGCTCAGTGTCAGAAAAACCTAAGTCAGCTAAGGAGAGAGAGAGTGACAGGCAAAGGGTGATTTTAGCTCCCCTGGTTTTAGCCTGATAAAGAAAGAGGTAGCTCACATATTGCTGTCTTGAAGGATGACAACTTGACAAGGTATTTGATGGTTTACGGGAATAAAGCAGATATTTGGCACAGACGCACATATAGTACAAGATGTAGTGTACTTTTGAGAGAGGAGTGAGGAGAGAATGTGTGGCCCGACTACAGCCTGTCGCTCTCCCCTTCCCAGCCAGCGCAGGAAATGAAGAAATAGGATCACATCAAAATATGCAAGCCCTATCAGCTGAAACACACCTTACTCAAGACACAGCCGGGCCAGCAGCGGATTCACAAGATTATCCTGTACTCAGAGAGGGGGACAAACTTCTTACTTTAGTCTACTGGAATTAAAGGTGCACTTTTTGCCATATAATTGTCTCCACGGAGATGTTATTGCTTTGACAAGAACGTTCCACAGTAAGGCATTAAATCTATCTCCTTGGAAACAAGCAAGTGACACTGAATAGCCCCTATATGCAAAATATATACATTTAATGTGATACAGTGGAACATTCCAGACAAAGAAAAACATGAAGCAGGTGGTAGACCTCCCATTGGAAATACTTCATTGCTTCTACAATGCATCTTTAAGTTAGTATTTAATTTGATTAATTTTATATTTTTCATGCACTTACACTTAACCAATCCTACAATACATGTCCCCAGTGAGGAGCAAAACCCAGGGACCATTCTTCAAATCTTGACATATAGATTTGCACATATATTTCCAAGGATTAGTTTATTTTGTAGAGAAATAGTTACATGTGTCTTAAAAGCCAACCTGGTGTCTTCTTGCAGTGAGAGTACCAAGCACATAGCTTCCACACCAAAACAAAATATATCAATATTATAAATGATTATACGCTTTATTTGTGGCAATCACTGAATAAGCAAAAAGTTTTCGCTCCTGCTATAAACTTTTAGCACAGTGGAGTCGAGGATGATTACAAAGTGAAATCCAGTTGTAGTTTTTGTGTGGTGTCTGTCTTCTCTGAGTAATAATAAAGACATAAAGTGGTACACTGGATGTGTTTGGAGCAGGTGGGCTGTTTGCCTCCTCGTGGGCACTGATTACTGTTGGCTTTCATCCACCCAGCCTGCAGCTAGCAAAACATTAGCATGGCTCCCTCCGTAAATTCACTTTTATTTGATTTTTCTCTCACGGCGTCTCCATGGTTCCGTGACAAAAACCCATACTTCGATTGTCAGTCTTTATAAATTATCCTGAAGTTTATAATTTGGACGTGTTGCCGAAAATAAAACACTTTGTTACAATCAGAATTCCAAACACCAAATGTGTGAGAAGTTTAGTGCCTTTAAAACTCATTGGCAGGCGTGGATCATTTTGCAAAATATAATATAAACAGTTTACCTATCACTGATGTTGATTTATGCTTTAACACCAAATGCCCTGTGTCTTTGGATTTGTTTGAGTCTTTTTTATTATTCTCTTGGACATTTACCCACACATTAAGAACAAAAATCCACAAATCACAGTTAGATGACTCTCCTCCCTCCTCTCCTCTCCACAGCAGTCTTCATGGACACTCAGGGAGCTCATAAAGACTCAGGATCCGGCTGATGTAATTTTCTGTGTGCGTCAGACAGCAGCTAGCCTGGTGATTTAGCCGGAGCGTGCACACGACGTGACAGAGACTAATTACCTTCATTAATCACGTTTCGCAGGGCTCTTTGCGGAGGTAAACTGATTGAAATCCTCTTACCTGTAAGGGCGCCAAAGCGGTAGTCACAGAGGGGAGAGAGGCTGCTGGGATGGGGGCCTAAAGGTGCATGCTGAAAGGAGGAATGAGCAGGAAATGAAGCCCTAACTACAAATAAACCACCATCTTTGTCTAGACAAATCTCTTTTCGGGCCGTAATGCTCTCAGAAATGTGTTAATGTCATGTAAAGTCTTTCAGGGGGCTGCGCAGATGAGCGGGAGAAGCCAAATGTGGAGCGGTGAAAGAACCAAAGCTCTCTTCCAGGATAAAACACCAAATCCAATTATTCCCCCGGTCCAGCTGTCATGGCGTCAGAGCAGAGGATCTGGGCCTAAAACCTCAGTGTGTGACAAGGGCCATTACGGAGGCCTCTATAGAAGCAAGAGGGAGACATCACAACAGGACACAGGGAGGGACAGCAGCCGAGGTATGCACATCTTATATATACCTTAATCCTTATAGTAAATGAGCTAAACAATTTACAAACAAATGTACATGGCAGTGATCCTTAAAGGTGCTCTACATAACTTTTTTGAAAGGGGGATTTCCATGGCGATCTTATTGCTTTACCTGGAATATAGCATTCAACTTGCATTGCATTTCAACTATGTTTTCCAGCTTGAACAAAAAACACACAGTGTGTGAGCAGTCACACCACTCCACAGATCTGGTCTGTAACTTGGCATGGTGGTATAACCTGCTTTTCTCCTTAATTTGGAACATTCTAGGCAAAGCAATAGCATCTCCATGGAGACTTGCAGGAACTATCCATCAGAAAAGTTTCATAGTTCATGGATAATAATTAAAAAAAACAAATAACAACTTCCCTTGTACGATAATGTAAGTGATGTTCATTGGTGGGTGAAGTACTCAATTTTGTTACTTAAGTAAAAGGACAGATACAGAGGTAAAAAGTTACTCAACTAAGAGTAAAAGTATCACATGAAAAAATCGACTTAAGTAAAAGTATTTAAGTACCCGTTTAAAAATGTGCTTCAAGAGTAAAAAGTAAAAGTATTTCAGACAAGTGTTGCTAAATTGTTAAAGTGTTAAATGTAGTGATATTGATTCAAAATGATACATATTTTGGTCACAGTAGCAATACGAATCAATTTCTTAACTTTTCTTAATTTTTTTTTAATGAGTTTTGTGTATTTATTTTTGTTTGCTCAAAGCCGAAGTTTGAATTCAAAACCTTCAGTCAGGGTGTTACCACGAACATGGTAAAAATAACCCCTTGAAATCATATGAAAAGTACTTTTTAATTTTCAGTCCTTTTCAAAAATGGAGTGGAGTAGAAAGTACAGATACCTGCTCTCAAATGTGTTGAAGTAAAAGTAAAAAGTATCCACTGTAAAATGTACTTAAATTCTACAAATAGTAAAGTACAGTACTTTACTATTTGTATTCCTTACCTTCCACCACTGGTGATGTTGTCCATTATGTCTCCTGGTGGGATCCTTTTTGATATGTAAGTGATGTTGACAGCATTTTGTATTATTTATAATCAACTCATTGCATAATTCTAATGGTTCATTACCAGCCAGCTATATTTGATGGTTTGGCGTTTTCTCGTATTGTGTCATTTGATCTCTGTGTAAACTCAAGGTAAGCTGGATTTGCAATGCTTTGTGATTATAGTCCAAATAAGAGTAAGACTACAAAGACTTGACCGCCCTCACATTTGTCAGAAGTGCCAGTCAAACCTCCACATCTCATTCAGGCTGGTCTTATATGAGTTTAATGGCAGAACCACACCTGCACACTCTAACACAGCGTTTGGCAGAGGTATTCAGAGCTGTGATTGCCGTGTGAACGTCCCTCCTCCTGCCTCAGAGAGCAGCTCCAGTTACCAGGTCACACACAATTAGAGAGAGAGGATCAGACGGCCTCCGGTTGTCATGGCGCTGCAGTCCGCTCTGTGGTCACTGCACGCCTACAGGAACACGTATGTGCGGTGATAGGTACTGCAGTACTTAACAACTCACACGTATGCACTAAAGCCATTACTACATATGCACCAACACTTGTTTTCCAATTAGTTGCACGTACATTTCACCTGATTTGGGTCTATATTAATATATTGTGTGTCTTGATTCAATTGCTCTAAAAACGATAAAGGTATCACATGTTTTTTTGTATCTTAAATAATTAAAGTAAGAGAAACTTTATTTGTCCCACAATGGGGAAATTCAAGTGTTACAATGCAGTGCCAGAACAGCAGAATAAAAATATGCAAATGAAATGTAACCATTAAAATAGACATATTAGAGCATTCGAATATAATAGTTAAGATACAAAACGGCATAATATAATAAAATGGTAGACTGTACAAGTAGAGTAAAACTATAACTTACTATAACTTACACAGCAAATTTAGCACAGTCAAATCTACTCCCAGGGATTGAATATGAACTCTCTTTCAGTGTCTATATGGGACCAGTCAGGAAAGTGTTAAAATCACTCTTTTTGGGGGTTAATTATTATCTCTCAAAAAGGTGCTGCAATGAACTATTTTTAAGAGACTTCTATACTATTAGAGTTAAGTTAAAAAACAACTCCTTTTGGTGTTTAAGTTTTTTAGTGTTTTAGGGTTTTTTTTTTAGCTTTAAATCTCACTTAAATTATACAAAAATAGACCACCATTCATTAAATAAAACTTTATTTTATTTAAGACATTTTACCATGTTAAACATACAATAAAATATGACACAATATGATACATAAATGTACATTCTTAAAAAAGGATTCTAGTTAATCAATACCAGTGAAAACATGTCACTTTGGAAATGAAGCATGAGAGAATATCAAATGCTGGAAAATGAACAGAACTTTTGAGGTTTTACAATTAAAACAATATAGTTTAATGTGTAATGTGTGTTATTCTCCATGTAATGTTTGTGTTATAAACTGTGGTTTGAATGATTGTGTAGAAACCTGCAAGTGCTTTGTTGTAAGAAACACAGAACACTCTGGTCTGCACATGACACATACCACATAGCACATGGCACATAGCACATGACACATAGCACATGGCACATAGCACATGACACATAGCACATGGCACATAACACATGGCACATAGCACATGGCACATGGGACATAGCACGTAGCACGTAGCACGTAGCACATAGCACATGGCACATAGCACATGGCACATAGCACATGGCACATGGCACATAGCACATGGCACATGGCACATAGCACATGGCACATGGCACATCCCATATAGCATATGGCACATAGCACATGGCACATGGCACATAGCACATGGCACATGGCACATAGCACATAGCAGGCCGTGTGTCCATAACAATGACGAACTTCTTAGTTTAGTTCTTTTTCTCTTCAGTGCAAAGCAGGGAGAGTCCTACATCCTCAGTTTCTCGGGATGTGGACACATTTCTTCCGTCCTAAAATGGGAACACAAAACAAATAACAATAAAAATGTAAAGTCTATTTGACAGGTAGGACAAATGAGCTAAAAGTTGACTCTAAAGTTTTACTTTCCATTTTCTTAGTAAAATAAATAAAAGACAATGAAGGCATGTTTACATGGACTTACTGATTAAAGAAGTCCAAAACCTGGTTACAACAAACCCGAGTCCCGACACCACCACGGTCACTGCATTATGCTTGTCTGACACAGCCATGTGCATGTGTACGCTCTCTGTCAGAGGAGTCAGCAACTCTGTGAGGGTTATCAGGCCCTCTGGAGTCAAGGGTTAAAAGATCCAGAATTGTATTTGTTCAAAATCACTCACTGAGTGT
Source organism: Periophthalmodon schlosseri (assembly GCA_000787095.1). Lineage (NCBI taxonomy): Eukaryota > Metazoa > Chordata > Actinopteri > Gobiiformes > Gobiidae > Periophthalmodon > Periophthalmodon schlosseri. Next base: position 57,571 of record KN483111.1, on the reverse strand, counting down.
GAAACTCCTTCATGACTCTCAATTTTACCCCCCACTATATGATAAATGGAAGTGAAACCAAACTGTAAATGACTCATAGAGGATAAAATCAACTCTGCACTTGCTAAAAAAGGTGAACCCCCAAATGTGAGCACTTTTAAATGAGCTGTGTGTGTTTATATACAGTACAGCATATGGATAAACAGCAGGTAAAGTCACTTGTGTGTTGTACTGTATTGGTGAAGATTCACACTGTGATATTTACTGATTTATAAACATGACCTCTCAGCGTCCACATAAAATATTTAATGATAACAATTGTGATGTTGATTTTTACATTTTGTGTTTTGGTTCAGAATGAGATTCTCACTATACTACAAATAAGAAAACTGCTTTCTCAACATCAGTCTAAAACAAACATGTTTTCAGTAACAGTTGCACAATTAACATTTTCATTTAAAAATGTGAATTATGAATGTACTTTAAATGAGCATCTTCAGCCCTGTTCAAAAGACACCTCTCACTCCCTCCCACTCACACTCAGACAAACCGCCACGGGCCACAGATCCAGACGCTTTTTGGGAGGTGAAAATGTAATCCAAGTTTTAGGAATGAATTTATTTGCCAAAACTGCTATCTGTAGATCTGCAGGGTGTTTGCTACTTCCCCTTGTCACTGCACTGCTCTCTCTCTCTCTCCTCCTCCCCCTCCCTCTCCACCTCCCCCTCCCTCACCTCTTTCCCCTCCCTCACCTCTTCCCCTCTCTCACTTCTTTCCCCTCCCTCACCTCTTTCCCCTCCCTCCCTCCCCTCCCTAACCTCTACCTCCTCCTCCCTCACTGCGCAGAGGACCGAGGGCCTGTAGGGACACGGGCCCACTCCAGATCTTATCACCCTCCCATCCCGGCTAAGGTTACATCCATTTTTTAATTTAGCATACTGGAGACAAGTCAGCATTCACAATGAGGCCATTATGATCCGTGTCGGTGGCATTGGTCGACAGAAAATACACTTTAGCCAGAGGTAATCACTGAGCTGTATAACCCAGTAGGGAGATTACTTTTGGGGGAAATTGGAGCTAAACAGCATTTAACTTTTAGAAAATCTGCCTGTAAATTGATTTTTGTAGTCAGATTTGATTCTCCCAAATAATATAACTGCACAAATACATTTCTACTCCTAAAACAATCTGTTTTATCAATTAACTTTTGTATGATCCAGCTTTGTATATATTTGAGTTTACATTTTGAATGGGCACTGCTGTTCTGACTGTTCCACAATATGGCATTAAACTATCTCAAGAGCGACAGGCAGCGGTGCCACCAGGCCAAGTTACAGGTCAGATCTGTGGAGAGGTGACCCTGCTCTCATATTTCCAAGGGTTTTCTGAGGAATAAAGCACCCATAATTAAATACTTGCTAGCCAGATATGTGTAAATTCATACTCCTGAATATTCCAAGCAAAGCAAGACAAAGCAAGTGGCACCAGAAAAGTTCTGCATTGTGCCTTTAAGTTTACAAGGATAACTACAAAATCATAATAGTAAAGGTACTGACTTACTCCTCAGATATTTTGCGCTAAGCGGCTTATTGTCAGAAATAATTGTGGTCTGGTGAGTGTAGCGCCGATGTGAATTGGCATAATCTGCGGCTGTATAAACTTGAGGAGTTAACACAGTGAACTCTGTCAGAGCTGCCGCTTCACAGGGACATGAATAATGCACAGAGCTTTAAACAGCACTCACCTACTTTTTATTCTCAGGCTGGTGGGAACTGTGTGTGCCGGGACCTATGTTAAATACATCCTCATCTATAAGAATTATTTCAAGGCAAGGCAAGTTTATTTCGTACACAAAGTAATTCAAAGTGCTTTACAGAATAAGAAAGACACTCAAATCAAAAACATAAATAATCATCATAAAATTAACATTAAAAGAGAGAGTGCAGAAACAAAAACATATGCACAGCTAAACAGAACCATTTGGAGCCTGGATGTAAACATTGTTAAAGTAGAGGCCTGTCTCACATCTTCAGGAGACTGTTCCCGGTTTTACCTGCATAAAACTGAAACACTGATTAGTGTTTAGTCCTGACTCTGGGCACCAGCAGGAGGCCGGTCCCTGAAGTCCTCAGAGTGTGAGATGGTTCATATGGCACTAACATGTCGGGGATGTACTTTGGTGCTGGGCCATGGAGACACTTGTAACAAGCAGAGCTGCTTTAAAGTCTATTCTCTGAGCCACAGGAGCCAGTGCAGAGACCTGAGCACAGGACGCATGTGCTCGTACTTCTTGTTCAGTGAAAAAGAGTGATATGGAAAAAAGTGCAGTGTAGAGAGTGACAAAGAACAGTGTTTGTCCACTGATTCGAAGGTTGGCAGTTTGAATCCCGCTCTCGACATAAACACCATTGGTAGAGCGGTCAGATCCACTGATCCACCGGTTAGCCATGCGAATCCAGCTCCCACAAATGAATGCTTTTGTTGTGTTCTTGGGCAATACACTTAACCCACCTCAAATGGGTGAATGGGTGAGTGGTTTCTTCATGTAAAGTGCTTTGAATGCCTTGAAGGTGGAAAAGGGCTATATAAAAATGTGACCAATGTGACCACATGTGGAAGCTCCCTTTGGAAGCAGTTTTTGCTCTGTACAGATATTGAAATGGTTATTGTTTTGATGATTGGTGATGAAATTGGTGATCGTATGTAACTTTCTGGAGGTGGCGAGTCACCTGCATGAGTCCATGGAAATAGAAACTATACAAAATTTACATACTATGGCTTTAAGTATAAACGAAAACTGTGATTTCTGCATATAATTTACATGCTGGTACCTCAGCCTTACTGATAGATACCCAAAAATCTGATTATCTTTTTCGGGTGAATTCATAAAATATTGGAATATTATTATTTTCCCATGCGCTCCCAGTCCTATCTGTCTTTCAGTCATTCAGTTGCCTCTGTAGCTGTCATCCTGGTTGACGCAAAAACCTGTGCCTACTTGAGGTCAACATTCAGACTCTAAAAATATTTCTCTTTGCCGTGATAACCCGCACCATGGGACCGCTAATATACCAGGTGTACATACAGATGCATGCTGGGATATTGGAACGGGCCAACGCTGAGTAGACAACATAACCATTGAGGGGTGGTCAGGCCTGGCAGAGAGAGAGAGGGGGCAGAGGCTTGGCTGTGTGGCTGCTGGGGCCTAGGTCTGAGGGATGAGGTGCGGAGTTTGGGGTTAGGGAGGATAACTGAGAGGACGCCTGTACTTCCTGTGTGTGCGCAGGTACACAAAGGCCCTGTTGAGGAGTGCGGAGAGAAGCGGTGGGATGAAACACAGCCACTGATGGTTAACAGATCCATCCCCCAGGACCACAGCGCCCCCTCCCATACCTCACCCCCAAAAGACATCACAACAGGACTGAGGGAGGGACAGCACTTGTTCAGTCTTATGCGTATTTATATCTGGTTAAGGATGTATTTGAAAAATGTAATCATTCCTTAAAAATAACATTGAGTATAGGAGGTAAACAAGCCACACAAGACAAAACAAACAGTTTTCATCCAACTGAATAAACTTTGTGCTATGTGACTTTTCTGGTGGAGAGTATGCCCTGGTTGTTTCCATGGAGATGTTATTGCTTTGCCTGGAAAGTTCCACAGTATGGCATTAAACTATCTATCGCCACCAGGCTAAGTTACAGGTCAGATCTGTGAAGAGGTACAAAAGTGTTCTATACTGTGGAACAATCCCCAGTAATAACATCTCCTTCGAGACTGGACCCTCTACAAGAAAAGTTACATAGTGCACCTTTTAAAAAACTGTTAATATTTTATTAAAATACCCTAATTTAAAAAAAAAAAAAAAAAAAAGCAAAAATAATAACACCCTTCCCGTGATGATTTTGATCATGTAAGTTATGTTGTCATTATGCTGTCTACTGTCCCTCTTGCTATAGCAACACCTACACTTTTTTAGCATTTTCAAGCCAAGTCAAACAGTCTTGGCGTAGCTCCAGGCTGCTGATTGCCATATTCCCAGACCAGAAATGTCACTTACCACTTTGCTCTGCTTCATCCGCCAGTTAAACCCTTTGTAATCCCCCAAAAGAGCAGAGTCACCCTGGATATCAAATATTTTCTCCTGTCCAGTGGAACCGGACTGCTCCTCTGTCCTGAACTGTGCGTCCCATAAGAGAATAGAGCACAGAGCAGGATCCAGCCAACAGGAATGAAACATTAACATTCCAGCCAGGCCAGTAAAGACACAGACGGGAGATAGAGAAATGTGGTGGAAAACAGCACTCATGTAGGTCGGCACTGATCACTGCATTTTGGCCTTTTCACTGCTTTATATGGTGACTAAGTTCATAAAAACAGACTACATTTCATCCATTATATGTTGGATTATGTGCACGTTGTAGATGAGGAAAAGCAGTGTATTTGAGGTACATTTGAGGGGCCAGCACACCTCCCTGTGTAAACTTTTTATTGGAGCCTCTTTAGCTGAGTAAATAGTTGCTGCACCTCTGTGTCTGGACCCATTGGGCTGAGAAGGCTCTGCTCCACTGTGCAGTGTCCAAGTATTTTCATCTTTAACCTGGGTTCATGAACGTGTTTCTGTGATCACACGTTTCACACACTTCACTGAGGTGCCAAATGTCAGCGAAGAATTTGCTAAATTGATGCTATAATATAATACAAATTGCACCTTTTTAATAATAATAAGACTAATGCTTTTGATTTATATAGCAGATTTCAAGACACACAAAAGCTTTACAGTGCAGTTATTCATTCACTTTATACTCAGCGATGTTGCCACAGCTGCCTTGAGGTAGACTGATGGATGCAAGGCTGCCAATTTATGCTACTTTTCATCCACCACCAATCACACACTAAGACACCTTATTCACACTAGGCAAGGTGAGTGAAGTGTCTTGCCTGAGGACATAACAACAGTATGCACTAGAAAGAGATGTGGTATCTCCCACCCGAGTACAAATCAGGCTCACTGCTCATCATCAGAGGGAGACCGTGGCAAATAGGTTTTAATCGTAGAATCTGGCAACCAAAAGTTAGCAGCTCATGAATGCTATGTTGGATAATTGCACAAACTGTATAACTGGCTTTGATATTTGTAAAATGTTTATTTCTAATTTTGGATAAATCGTTGCAGGATTCGTCCTTAACATAACTACCTTTAAAGCTTAAATTGAGACCTGATTAAAAAAAGAAAATGTAAACAATACCACTCCACAAATGTACAAACTCTGCCGTCCAAGTTCCACCCTCCTCCCTCACACTTGAGTCCAGCGCTGGGCCTAGAATAACCATCATTAAAAGTCAAACCAAGAAAAACAGCAGCCATGACTTATCGCTGAGACGGGAGGCTGTTTTATGAACCACATGACACACACAGTACGGAATGACAGCTGAGCCAGATGAGAAAACACTGGCACTGATCCAAGACCGGACCAATTAACAAATCTTTACCAAAAGTCAGAATCGGGTAAAAAAAAAAAAAAAAAAAAGAAAAAAAAAAGAGTATAATTTCTTACACCTCGGATAAAGACAGATAGAAAAAAGAAAAAACAAACTAGGCATACAGGGAGGTCTGACCGGGCCAAAGTACCCTCTGGGGCTCTGGAGCTCAGTACTAGTACACACAAGTTTGGAGTTGTGGGGTGGCCAGGCTGGACCTTATAAATCTCTGCCCCTCTCCTACAAGCAGAGTGGTGCGGTGGGCCCTGTAAATATGGGGAGTGTGAGTTTGACCGCAGGGCAGGTGAAGGGAGTTTAAAAAAAGAACAGGCCAACACTGTAAAAATGAATGACTTGAATAAAACAGGTTCAATTCTGAAAAACAATTTTGTTTGACTAGATTTAATTAGTTGATAGATTTCAGTTTTGTGACTTCTTTTGAGGTATTTATTACAACGGAGAATAAGGGTCACTTAAAAAAATGTACATATATTATGTGGCCACTACGAGAAAAAAGTCATAACATTTCGATGTTAAAGTCATAATTTTACGAGAACGAAGTCGTAATATTTTGAGATCAAAGTTGTTGCCAAAAAATGACCAAACCAAAAATAAAGTTGAAATTTAATGACTCGTCACGCAAACAAAGCGAACACAGACTGCAAAAGACTGACGCTTAGATGAGTTAAAAGCTTACATAAATGCCCATAAAGGAGGTCAATTTTGAAATGCTGATATTTTACGTCCCATATGTTTGTAAGTTATTAGACAGATCACCACTGCAGTTTAGCTGCCACCTCTCTGCTCGTATGCATCAATCACAAACTGTTGAATGAAGTAGGCTACATTTTCTTCCCATGGAGAGACCGGACTCCTCCTTGGAAAAAGTCTGCAGAGCTTGGCGCTCCCTGGGGCTCAATGGGGCAGGACACAGGCTGTGCTCCAAGCCGCAAACAGGTGGAGGAGTCTCAGCGCAATCTTTACCCATACTCCGCTTTGTTTCACTTCTTTACTTTTCGAAACGTTGGGAACTTTGCATACAATCACTGTTCAAAGATAAAATGGATAGCTTCAGCCATTTGTTATGGGCTTATGGAGCCTTGTGACTGGGCAGCCCTGGTTTTACACACCGATTAGATTTATAATGTAGCCTAATGCCTATTGCCACTGCGCTGTCCTGTTTCTGTCTCCAAATGTGTACAGTTTAATCCAGTACACAAAGCTGAAACTGGTTTTAGTTTGATTCTTTATGTGGAATCGACCAGGGCATACTGTTCTCACTGTTCCCCAGTACATGTTCTGGAGCACTGCGTACACCCTGTATCTGTAGATGTTCCAGGCAGGCTGCGTAAACATAAGCTGCCACTGCCTGGTTGTGCATGGCTCCACAAGCCTGCAAACAAATGTAAACAAGTGTAGAAAGCTCAAAGCCAAGGGAACAGATTTGGTGAAAATCGCGCCAAGACTCCTACACCTGTATTTGGCTGTGGAGCACAGTCGGTGTCCTGCTCAGAAGCGCTCAGCTACGTGCAGAGGCGCCTGGGGATCATTCAAGGGGAAATGATTCAACAGTTGTTAATGCTTAAAAGATGGTGGGACCCTTACCTGCCCAGCCAGAACGACACACTTTGACAAAACTTTCCAAGACGAGTGGATCTGAGTGGATCCCCGTTTTCAGAGAGCGTGATTGACGGGCAGATTAACCAATCAGAGAGACACATGGTTTGTTTGTGTCAAAAAGAAACATGGCTGCTTACACGTAAAAAATGGGGAAAAAAACAACATAAAGAACTGAGGAACTGCGCAGATTTTGCAGAATTAACAATCGAAGCACCAAACTCTTATTTATCTCAGGTAAAAGAAGTTATATATTGCTGAGAATTTTTGAAAGGAGACGTCTTCTGCATTTGAGAAACATATGATACAAATTAGCGACTGTGGTTGGACCATCTCAAGGTAAGATGGAGGATTTTCACCTTCTATTGTCCAGTTCCAGACCCTTCTGGATTTGATCAGAATGTAGTAGGAACTGAATGGTCAGGCAAGTGGGGCCCATGTCCAGGTCTAGAGCTAGGCTTGGTCAGGACTACCTTTTTCAGTTTATGGGTGAAATCAGAGTATCTGGAACCTTCTTGCTATAAGGCTAGAGTTCTTGCCACTCAGTCACCATGCCACAACATTGGACACTGAAAATAGCCTGAAATATACTCAGTTTTTTGTAACTAACATCCAGCAAATATTTAGAACCTCTGACGTATATTATGAGCTATTAGTGACTGTAGCAACCAGAGAGCTATGTCTAGATGTCACAGGATCCCATATCTTTTTGTCTATAAAAATCAACTTTATGTGCCTGCTCATGTCCCACGGTTGTATTTTAGCCCTATAGGGAGTCAGTGGCTATCATGGCACATTGCACTAATACTGTACATCAACACTGTATTTTTATCCTGTAGGAGCTCGGATGAGGGAGTATGTAAGGATGAGATCATTTGTTGTTTATGCTTTGTTAATCTAGTTGTAGACTGCTGCTACTAGACATATCATTTATATAGCACTGCATGTCAAAACAAGTACTTTGGCCTTTAGTCCAACCTCATCTAACACCAGGCAACCTCAGAACAAAAACACTTTCTCCTGGGCGGGTTTATATCACATTACGGGGACTACACAGTCATATCATGGGAACCTGCCTCCCTTATGGGGACAAAATCAGGTCCACATGATCAACAACATGATTTTAAGTTCACATATGGGTTAAAGGTTAGGGTTTAGGTTAAGGTTACGCAAGTAGTGACTATGGTTACGTCTCTAGAAAATGAATGCAAGTCAATGTAATGTCCCCAGAAAGCATGGAAACCCACCTGTGTGTACTGAGTGTGTGTGCCAGCGTTGTCCTGGTCCAGTCTCTCTTGGGAAATGCCTCTTGTCTGTGGAGCTGCCCTGGCTTTGGCATCTACCACTTCCTGATTCCCAGCTGTCCCTGCCCTCCGGTGCCCATCAGATCCCGGTTACCTAGAAACAAACAGTCAACAAAAGGCCTAGTTTAGAATGAGAGCTTGACATTGCAGTGGATTTTATTTGTCACTCCGGTTGCCTGCTGGAGTGAAAGTTAGCCTGAATGCACAAGGGAGCGTAGGAGGTGTAATCAATGGCAGAGGCTTCACATGCGTCTGGACAAACGGTTTTAGTGAAATCAGGGGGAGAGGTCACAGGACAGAAGATATTAAACTTTTCTTACCAAATCTCACACCAAAAGACTATAATCGAGTATTACTGAAGTACAGCTAGAAAGTATTGATCCAAATAATTTCTCAAGTAGGAGTAAACAGTGGTAAAAACTATAAACTAAGTACTGTTTGGGTATCCAGAAGAACCCTGTGCCACACTTTGAGAACCGTGGCACTAGAACTAGATTATACAGGGATGTTACGGCTCTTAGTTTGAGCAGAAACCTCTCTCTTGTTGCGCTCCTTCAGATGTAAACCCCCTCCTAATGTCCCAATCTCCCGACATCTGCCCAGCTTAGACAAATTCCCCAAACCTGAGACTCTGGTCCTCAAGAGCAGAACCTATTAATAGGCTTCCTGCTCATAAAGACAGACGTGGCAGATCAGGTTTTGGGGGGAGTTTGATATGCATGTAATACAATATATGTTCAGTTGAGATGCACCGTCACAGCCCACCCCCCCATGGAAATCTGCATGAAATCACTGTCTGGGCAGGACTGTAAATCAGCGATGGCTTTGTTTATTATTGCTGTACAGTTTTATGGAGAGCCGGAGCTTTCTTCTGAGACGTCCTGTGGAGGAATGTCCCAATACAGAACCAGCTAAGGTAATGGATGCGTTATTTCCAAAATGGGAGAACAGTAGGCCCTCTGAGGATACAAAAACACTGATTATAACACACATACTATATAGTAATCATGGTACTATAGTAATCAGTGTACTCAAATGGGGAAAACAAACGAAGCAGTGTAGCTATGGCCTGAATATTTCTGATTGTAATTTGCTGTCATTTCCCCTCGCGTCTCTCCAAATAAGAAATTAATATTTGACTTTTTTTTTTTCTAAATATGAGTTCGGATCAAGAACATATTTTAAAGTACTTTTATTGTTTCGGCCATGACAAGAACTGTTTCCCAATACTTTGTTTTGCCCTAAACGGCACTAGCACATCCATCCATTTTATTCTGCTTGTCCAGGGATGGGTTGCGAGGGCAGCAGTCTAGGCAGGGACTCCCACACTTCCCTCACCCCAGACACTTCCTCCAGCTCCTCCGGAGGGACCCCAAGGAGTTCCCAGGCCAGCCGAGAGACATAATCCCTCCAGCATCTCCTGGGTCTTCCCCGGGGCCTACTCCCGGTGGGACACTGGCACATAACATTTTCAATTCTCAACATAATATATCATGAGGGCTAGTCAAGGTGGCGTGGGCCTATCGTTATAACACTTCACTTCACTATGCATTCTTGTTTTGGTGCTGATTAAAGCCCTGTTAGATTTGATTTAGATCTTGTTTAGTCCATGTTTACTTTGGGGTTTTCACGTGTTGCGAGTGGGACTGTACTCATAGCAACAGATGCCTTTATATTGTTAATTGTTACAGTATTTGAATTTGTATGTATCCTCAACCTTTGATTTGAGTTTGATGTTTGAAAATACAAGTTGTATTGGTAAAACAGCCACAATTTTAAAAAGGCAAATATTGGGGGACAGATATGATTAAAATGTATTATTAATCATCCTGTCAATAGTTTTACAGCCCATTTGCCGGTCTGGAAGTTTATGAGACAAAGTGTAAGCCCACCAGACATATTTTTTTTGTATTTTTGTTCTAATGTTATGTATGTGCAGCCAAACCATCAGCCGACTGACCCCCACAACACCCACTTTCTCTTCTCATGTCTGCTCTGGCCCGATGTGGTTTGCCTGGCAGCCCCCGAAACAGGAGGAAAAGTTATCAAAAAGAACAACGCTTTTATTCTGCTCCTCTCAGCTGGAGCCAACCTCAGACACTACTCAGTCGACAGCTGCTTGAACCTGGGACAATATCACCGGGGGTCATTGCACCATGCACAAAATTGAAACGCAGAATTGATCTAGATATTAAGAATTTTGTACTCAAATTCCTCACTTGCTCCAATACTCCAGCATGGCTTTGGAGGTTAAAACTTTTCCCCAGTCCAGTCTAGTGTTACATACTGTGTCCACCTAATAAAACCAGCCTCATAAATATTTTTCATATGTTATTGAAATGAATCGCTATATGGTTTGGAGAGGGCCACTGTTGGTAAATTATGCATGCAAGCTAGTCCGCACTCCACAGACTTAATATGACTGAGAATGGCTAGTTTATTAATCCCGGGAGTGTATAAAACATGCAGTGCGTTCATAAAACTCAAATGTCAACTTAAATGCAAGGAGCTTTTTAATTAATTCTGATGTAGGCAAGATATAAAACATTTTATAGCGGTGATTGGGCAGGTCTGCAAAATGATTTTTCCTTGGATTCTTGAATTTTTGTGGATTTGAGATCGGTCACACTTGCAAAACAAACCCTATGACCACGTTGCTAATTTGGTAAAAAATATCCATGGGTTTAAAAGTGATGACAAATTTGCACTGCTGCCATAGCAATTAACCATTTAAAACAAAATACTATATCTTTTGATAGTCAAAAGTGCTCAAAATGACGCCTATAAACAGGAAGCAGAAACCCATTGTATTGAGCCCCAATTTATAAGGCACTATTTTTACAAACATCTAGTCGTTTGATTTTGATATTGTTATGGCTTATCAATGTATTACTCAAAGGCTTAAGTGCAGTAACAGTTCACAAATCAGTTTTATTAATTTAAACACAAATAATAATGTCAAAAAAACATCTGTACACATATTTTGCAGACACGACAATCTTGCATTTCACAATGAGGCCCATGTAAAGTATTTCCAGTTTGCACTTAAGATTGCAACATAAAAATGTACTGTATGAATCTAAAAAACCTCTAAAATGACCTTGATTTAGCAGCAATACGTAGGTACCCCCAAGTTGTCTGAGGAGATTTGGAGATGGGAGCCGATTGGGAAAGGACAACAGTAATCATGTGCAAAAGGAGGGAAGATTTGAAAGTTTCTGGTTAAGAAAATTCACAGTTGCTAGCACATGTACCGTATGTTCACAAACCTCTCAAAATGAAGTGGCTTTTCTGTCATTGTCCATTATGGTTGCCCCATCCACAGATGTAAAAGCACTATTTAAAATGGGACACAGAATGTATCTTCAACATAGAAATACTACACTACATTATACAAAAGAACTACTCGCTGTACAAGTGTTGGTATAGTGCTTGTATAAAAGATAATAAAACCTATTCAAGCCTGCTTTATGTTTTAATGTGCTGTTAAAAGGGAAATGTATCTATGTGATATTTATTTGAAGTATATGGGACCAGGGCTGCAAGCTGGTGAGATGCTATGAAGAGGACGATTACAAAACCCATAGAAATGTGAACCCAAAGTAGTGGTGGTGCTGCAGTCTATAAATAAAGAGCAGAAATATTGCAGAAATTAAAAAAGGCAATTGACACTTGACATCCATGCTTTTGGTCTTGACAAAATGCTTTATCACAAAAAGTTTTATCTACATTTGATAAACAAAAACCTTCCAGGCTTCACAGTGGCCTGTTTCAACCCCCATGAAAAAGCATCGTCACCTTCAAGAGCACGTACCTAAATGAATATAGGAAGGAATAGTCCAGTGATTACAAACTTACTCACACAAAAGATTTCCTCTGTACACGATTGTCTCAGCATTGTAAATAAAGTCATTTTCTTAAATTATTAGAAAAGCCTTTAGTTTTTTTCATAAATGTCCTCTGTGGTGGAAATCATTTGAAAAAGGCACAAGTCTTTCAGTCATGGAGGTACCTTCTCAGTGGTTCAGAGCCACTCTAAGTCTCAGTTCATAAATAAGATTTACAGGACGTCCCGGGCAAAAGAGGAGCGTCAGAGTCTGTCCGGCGACACAGGGGACAGGTGGCCAATAAGGAAGCAGACTAGAGAGGGCGGGGCTTCATGGAGACGGGCGTCACCGCCAGTAGTTGTGCCGTGCTTTAGTGAGTGCTGTTCTGAGGTTAGCCGAGGCGAGTCAGTAGCTCCTCACAGGTGTGAACTCTGACTGTGTCCCGGCACCAGAGCACGCCGTAAAACACTGTGACAGCTTCAGAGAGCGGCACATTCACAGTAAGCAGGGCAAGCAGCTGCACTGCTGTAAATTCACCTCTCTCCTCAAAAACTCAACATTTGGAGTTAAGACCAAGTGTGACAGAGTGTCAGCACATTAGCCCAGCCTCTGTTCCCCTCTTCTTGGTGAGACGCCGGCAGCACCGGGCACAAGTGGCGGGCGCAGGCAGGCCGGCCGGAGACAGCCTGGTGCACTGCTACAAATACTCCAGGTCCAACGCGTGATGCAGAGCCATGAGGTCTGAATGACTGGAGATCCTCCAGAACGGCATGTTGTGCTGCGGGGACACAAAGGACACGTTAGAAAAGTCAGTGTATATATTTATTCTACCAAGTTTAACAATAATGAAAATAAAATGTACTTCTCTATTTGTAATTAATAGTTAAAGGTTGTAGCTAATTTGAAAATCCATATAACCAAAGTAAATATAATAAAGGAAAAGTAAAAAACAGTAGCAAGGCAAATTTTGGGAATAGTAAATAATTGAGTATTTATGTGTACAACATATTTGTTAGCAAACATCCCCAGAATCAGAGGACTGGAGTGCTGGTCTCTTGTTGTTAACAAGCAGAGCGCTGAGGGAAACCTGAGCCGTGTGAATGCGAGGGGCTGTCAGGTGGAGTCCCCTCAGTGTGGAGCCCATTACCTGCCTTTATCACTGCGACAGCCACATGTTCCGCTTAGGAGAGCCTGCACTGACCCTTACAGTGCTCTTTGCTTTTTGTTTTGTAAATTGTCTTTGCTTTTAAGTTTAAAAGCTGGAGATGTTATCTGTGGCTCCACTCCAGCCATGCTAATAACTCAGAGCAGGATAGTGACTGAATTGGGAGGAGTGGGCGTGCTGGAGACTCTTTTGTAGTTGCATACTGTCATGTCCCATATCGCGCTCCTGACGGCTCAGATTGTTGTGTTATTCCACGTCCTCTCTGATGTTGACACAGAAACCTTTTACCACATGCTGCGTCTCAGGAGTCGCAGCACTAAAAACATGTCTTTTCCTTCCATCAATGTCACACTCCAACAAGTCCAGCCTGAGCACAAATATTTGCATCTTTTTTTCCACAGTCATCCCTGAAGACTGAGATCTCAGGGAGTGTTCGTCTTTCACAGCACTGTAGCATCTTAGGCATCTATCCAGGGGAAAGGTGAGCCACTAAACTTAGTTTTAACAAGATGGGGGTGTAGAATAATAAATAGTACTGTTACTTCCATACTCCATTAAATGTTTACTTAAAGTTTACTAAAACGCCACAACCAATTTTAGTACCATCATATTATTCAGGATTTAATATAAATTGTGCAACTTCGATTATCAATATATTGTGTGGCTTGCAAAGTGCTGAATAAATAACATAAGCTTATTTGAATCAAAAAGTTGTATTAAGTTGTATTATGTTAAGGAATAAGTTACTTCACTTGTGTCATTGTGGTGAATATTTTTAATTTGTTCAAAAACAGTTTAAGCTGTTTGCATGACATATTTACGGTTTTGGTTGGAATAGAATTACGGACCCTTCAGTGCTCATACATCAGAGCTGGGATATTGTATACAGTAATTATGCCATCTCTCCCCTGCGCTGATTACATACCAGAAGGAATATTATAATGGTTGGCAGCTTGTTTTGTTTCCAATGGAAACATGTTTGATCTTGGTATTAAAAATTACAAGAAAACTCCACGCTTTATTGGTGCATATTGTATAAATAGAGTTAGAATTACCTTTTTTGAGCCCTGCTCCTCTTCTACACCGTCCCCGACAACAATGTAAACAACTTTCCTCCCAAACCGCTGGATGACTCTCTCAAAGCAGCTCTCCTTACCTGAAAATCACAAATCACCGATCAGTCAAATGGCAATGTTTAAGAATAATACATTGAATAAGATGTAATAAATATGGTAGGCTTTCTCACGTAATCAACTCTAACCCTACACATCTAGTTGGTAAATGAGTCTCACTTACTGACAAGACCTTCAAACCTTCATGTGCAAAATAAGGGATTGTGTGCGTGAGATAAACACTAGCTTAAGTTTTTCTTACTCAAATCTACAACTTAAGTGACTACATCGCGCTCTACTTCCTGAAAATGGCAGGCCTGAAGCCTCATGTTTATTTTGCATTTGAAACAGTGAAGAAGAGGAAGGGGAAGATGTTGAAGGAGGAGGGTGAGGGGCTTTTTGCGTGGAATGACATAAATGTACAGAAGTGGTTTCATATGCAGAGCCCGAGCAGCGCAGAGGCCCAAGCTCCAGGAAAATAATCCCAGGCTGATTAGAAGAACATCAAGCTTCTCCAGTGACTGCAGCTCCCACCCAAACACACACCTCGGACTCTAAATGAGCACTGACCAGACTAGACATTACAAAAGCAAAGAACTGTGTACAGGGGAATCAAAATGGTAGGAGACTTTACCTATTTTGGTTGCGCTATAAATATTCTCAATAGGAAACACTATGCCCAAGCCATACAGCAGGACCTTGGCCAAAGCAGGGATGAGTTGTGTGGTGGTCACTAAGATGTTGACACAGTTCGACCTGAGGGCAAAGGGAGAGAAACATGACATCATACACTGCACTTACAGGGAGGACATACAAAAACAAGAAAATAAGGATAACATATCAGCTGTGGACAAGGTGGCTAAAGATCCTCCAATTAAGGGTCAGCTATCAATGAGTGTTTTAAGCTCTAGTTATAATATCATGACTATTAGGTCAAAAACAATAGACTGGATCTTTGTAACATGCTGTTTTTGCCTTATCTATGGCAAACATTTTTCTTGACATGTTGCTGACATCAAATTATGTTTTTTTTTTTTTTTTTTTTTTTTTTTTTTTTTTTTTTTTTTTTTTTTTTTTTTTTTTTTTTTTTTTTTTTTTTTTTTTTTTTTTTTTTTTTTTTTTTTTTTTTTTTTTTTTTTTTTTTCTGCCCTCCCTGTTCTGTGTGACTTTGAAAATTGTCCACGCAGGTTGTACTCTGATCATAAGGGCTTATTTATATATTTTATTTTTATATTTACTGCACATGTGTGTTTGCTATGTATGTGCGGCATGGGCTCCAGTACAACTTTCCTCACTGAAGTCCTACCTTGAGTGGATTAATGTTAGTGCTTTCAGTGCCAGTGTTAACCAGGAGTCCGTCAAGGCTTCAATTTCTGCTCGCAATTGCAACCAGGCTTCCCTCTTGGCCGGGCCCAGCAGACCTGCAAACGCGGTAAACATTGTTTAGCTTGGACCAGACTTGACGAATACCACTGCAAATGGTTCAAAATGGTGCCCTGACCATGTGCCCACACAATGAGACATCTGCTAAGTCATTTGGGCTAGCACACGTGTGTACAGAGCTTGGGGCTTGTTGGGGATTACCTCCAACGTTATTTTTGTAGGTGGTGTAGATTTCTTTTACTCGTCTGTAGCGAAAGGCCAGTTTTCTCATCCAGTCCACTCCTCCTCGGACCCCTGTGGCCAGACACAAGTTGGCACTGGTAGCGGCTGCTTGGAAGCCATCAGCGCTAAAGTTGTACGTACTACATGAATAAAATAAGACAAATAAGTTCACATGTTAACTTGTTAGAATTTGTGTGAGAATTTTAAGAAAAGCTTAGCAGTACTGTACCTCAGATCTTGTCCGTTGTCATCGGAGGATACGTCATCAATATGGACCTGGTCACATTCCTGAAAGACATTTTTCAAAACTGTTAATGATTTGAAGGGGTTTATTTTTGGTCAAAGCAACACTCGCCATGTGCTCAAGGTTAGCTCTCACTAAAAGAAACATTTATTTAAGAAAATTGGCTTTGGCAGAAATCCTCCATCTTAATACCCTTCTCCTTGACTCTGTATTTTCACCCCATTAGCCTAAAGCCATGTCCCCACCAGTAAACTTTCACACTTTTGCCCACATAACACAGCAGCACTGAGCTCGCCTAAGATCCATACTTTTCTATTTCTATGTATGAAGTCTAAGCTGCCTGGAGTGATTAATTTGACACAAGTTATTTTACAAGTCTAAAATCATGCTTTCATACCATTTCCAATAAAATAAAATAAAACATTATGCACACATTCAAATACTTGGCCCAAATGTAAGGAACACCAAGACTACTATGAAAACTCTACCTAGCAAAAATGAAATGTAATATTTGATGTAATATTTGATGAAATTGTGAAATATTGTTCATGTTTGTGAATTCAAATATATGTTGAATTGAGTCTGTGTCGTGTATACGTGTGTGTGTATACTTGTGTGTGTGTGTCTAAACATATGTATGCCTCTCTCCTGGATGTTTCTTGGAAAGGTAAAGGCATTCTTGCAGCTCTACCGCTCCACCGTAACACAATCCAGACTTTCTGCTAAATGTAACCTACTAGAAAAATTGAACCTGATGCTAACCGCCAATGAAATTATGACCTCTGATTGCTGCCGCGCCACACACCAACTCAGCCCTGGGGCTAGAGCGCCAGTCCGAGCAGTGCAGGGGAGGGCAGGCGAAAAAATCTGTTATTAGTTTTCCATTTATAGGAGTACTCCAGTGCCTCTCTCTCCCTTCTTTTTCTCATTTCCTCTGAATCTGAGTCAGTCTGACATTGGCATTGGGATCAACACATTTAACAAAAAATCTTTTAGTCAATCCTGAACAATAATCAAGTTATGTTTGAATGGCTTTTAAATCAATAAAATGTCAACTTCATTTATAAAGAACTCATCTGGAACATTTCATATTTGGCATTGCAAATGCTGAATGTTAAGTGTTTAAAGTTATGCAAGAAATAATAATATTAAACAGAGCTGGAACGAAAAGAATTCCTCAAGTGGAAGTATGAAAAATCCCACTTGATTTGGGAATCTTTTTAATTAAGTTTCATCCGGCTGTTAAGATGGCCAAACACAGAAAGCACTTCCTTGTTTTAAGTCCACTCTAACTCGGGCCAAATGCTGACGTTATTGCATTCCTCTCTAATGCTACGGCAGGGTAAGGGTAAGGGCTTTGGACCGTAAACCTTTTTTATTTTACTAGTTCCCCTCTGAACAAATTTTTCATCTCCCTGGATTTGTGGGGCGAGGGCGGGGGGACACGGCGATGTGTGGGGAAACTCAAACCAGCTGTTCTTTAACAGAATTAAAATCTTGACCCCCAACCTCTGCTCTAATGCAGCCATTCTCTCAGCGAACCTCTCCCAGCAAGCCCCGAGATCCAAAGAGGAAAAGACTTTGACCCTGTGACCCCTTCCTCCTCTCTGGGGCTCCGACACCCAGATTCAGAGGGTGGGAGATGGCGGGCACAACACTGACCGCACATGAAGATGATCGGCCAATTGGACACGCAGAGCACCCACTATCTGTTTCCACACACCCACATTGTGTCTTTAATCACTGCAGAAAGCACCAATTTGTCCCAGATTCAACAGTCGCTGCCAACAAACTTATGGGTAATTTATGTTCGCCGCTGATTTCCCAGCCACAAAACCATTGATGTGGCTAATTCTTTAAGTAGTGGAAGCATGTCTGTTTGTGTAGGAAAACAAAAACAGTGCCGTGGGTTAAACGCCTCATAAAGGCTCCATTCACAGGAAGCCATTCTGGTGCAAGTGACTGGAATGCTTCTATTATCCAGTAATTACCTCACGGCTAAAGCTCCTGTCACCTCTTTCACTTACACTCACTGCAAGATCATAGTCTAATTGTACGCTGTCTGCTTGTGCTCTGATAGTCAAAGGCCTACGTGCTGATTTGAGAGCACTAAAATTACAAGCAGAGCACAACAAAGCATATAGTATTACATATAATATTATTAAAGGATTATGAGAATCCATCGTTATTTACAAATATTGTATTTAATTTTAACTATTTGAATATTTATTTCAGTTCATTCAGATTTCACAAGTGTTATTCACATTTATATTTACAAAGGCTTATGACAATTTACTCTCTTAAGGCCATATCTAGACTGGAGAGGGTAAGGCATCTGGCTTTATCTACTTCAGATCAATTAAATGATCAACCTCCATCAGTGCAGCAGCAAAAATGAGACTGAATTTTAAAATTACTTAATGCATGGACATATTATGAAAGAACAGACAAGACCCGGGTGCAGACCAAACTGACTGAGGATGCATTCGAGTTTTAAAGAGGTGCAAACATAATATGCTTTTATTACGTGGTGTTATTTCTGGTGCCTGAAACGGGAGTGCAGACATTTTCAACTGAGACCCTGTAAACCCGGGCCTGCAACAGACTTAGTTCAACAAGAAGAAAATGTCATAATATAGCAACTTGCCACTGTAGCTAGCTGGTTCACTTGAATAACTGAGTAAGCTAGCGGAGGACGTCGCTTGTGCTAATGTCAAACAGTAACCCTTACACCCACTCATTAGGAGCCACTTCTGAAGAGCTCGTAAACACTACAGCCAGGACGGAGCATGTTCAAGTCACACTACCACTCCTCATCGCAGCACAACCACTCAACAAGACGCCTCAAGTTAAGAATGACATGCCTTCAAAATGGAGGGACATTGTGGGCCAGTCTGAGAATTTCTCCGTGCATCTCTTTTCCATTGAAATCCCCCGTTTCACCAAGCAAACAGTGGTCCCTCTAAAACCTACAATCACCGCTAACTCGCACCAGATGTTCCTACTGTACTCAGCAGTGAAGACCCTCCACCAGAAGCCATCGCAATTACTCCTTATGCAAACATTATGTCTTTCTGTTAAATTCATCAGCAATTTTTTGGCGGGTCGGGCTTTATTAAGTTACCAAACAGTGCTTATCTCTGTGGGAAAGGCAGAAACAAATGCACAACAAGCGAAGACAGCACACGTCCCGTTTTGGGATGAGTTCCACCCTTTTATCTGCCTCCTGGACGGCTGTCTTCACTGCGGAGGAAGCTATCAAAACGCTCTTTGTTCCCTGTTGTTCTGTGGCATCTGTCATTAAGCAATCAGCGGTGACAGTCAGAGTCTTCCTGTTGGCTGGAGAGAGCCAAAACTGGGAACTACAGAGGATGTGTTAGGCACAACACTGCAACCGCAATGTCCAACTCATCTACAAATACACTGCATTTTGAATGTTTAGTTTGTTTTGGGGAAAATCTGACATTTTGATTCCTCTCAATCTGTCAAATATTTAGATAAAAATGACCATAAAAGACCAATTAGAGATATTAGTTTTGTAGTCCTGTAATTAGTTGCTTCATATGAAATATATATATTTTTGTAAATAATAATGTACTTTACACTGTATACCCTTTTAGATACAATACATTCAGTTTTCTCAGGGCTGGGACAGCACAAATTATAGGACTAAATAGAAATAATTTCTTTGGTGCTAAATTTGAGTAGATCATTGAAATTTATTTTTCTAATCATAACAATTGTATTTCGAATGAAAAAAGACACATTTAAAATTTTATGTAGTATATGGGATAACAACACAAGTCCTACTTTCTCTTTAACTATATAACTATAACCCCACCCCTCACAATAACAGCTTGGTAAGGTAGGTACTGGTAGGTTATAAGAAACAGTCTAGAACACAAAATGTCAATAGAAAGCCCCAGTGTCTCAGGTGAGCTTGTTGCAGGGGGCGGGTGGC